>PTXO01000016.1:0-109319 GCA_003020785.1 Hanseniaspora gamundiae
TTTATAACCTTTTTCTCTTCTTTTCTTTTTTTTTTTCTTTTCTTTTTTTTTTTTTTTTTTTTCGGTCGTTTTTTTTTTTTTTTTTTTTTTTTGTCAAGAAGTCATTTCGTGATATTTTGAAATACCTGCGCAATAATAACAATAGTGTTAGCCGAGGACCAAAAGAAAAAAGAAATTCTTGTTAAAAAAAAGCAAACAAATCAAGACATGTACTATTTAACTACTGCGCATCTATTTAGAAGGGTTACTGTGTACAACGTTTTACAAATCAAGGTCACTGATGATTGCCGCAGAGCAGATTGTTGTATAGCAATATCAAAATAGTACATATTCAAAGGAAAGAGAGATGACCTGGATGATATTCAAAAGATTGTATAACCTCTATCAATTGTAAGTATAGTAGTGTCATTAATAGCAAAGGGAAGAAGGGTTAAAGTGTATGAGTGGAGTCAGAGCCACGGATATCGCTAAACGACTTGTCTTGGCTTTTAAGAGAAGGACGGTTGTGTTGATCCTACATGGTTTACTCAGTGTCCGTCCCATCTTCCCATTATCTTATCGTCTTATCTGGAAAGATCCAAGCAGGGTGTATAGACCACCCAAGACACACAATAAGCTATATGACCTTTGTTAACCCTTTGCCATTTTTTTTTTTTTCATTTAGTTATTCTTGTCACTACCTCGCTCAAGAGTTTTACTTGGTCTCATTCTGTGCCTATACAATTCTTTTCACGGGTCATTCTTCTTTTTTTCTTGGATACTCTCTCGTCCTCAAGTATATGCTGCTCAAGAACCAGTCCACTCTTTGCTTCACCTGAAAAAAAAATAATCACACGCTTTTACCAATCCTTCCACTATATACCACTAAAAAGGTTATACACAATTATAATAGATTCTCTATTGTCAATCTTTGTAGAGAAGAAATGATTAGTGAGAAAATGACTTTAAAGGTTATTTCGGTTATGTTGCGAAGAAGAAAAAAAAACAAAAACAACTCATCTCAAAAAAGAACGTGCAGTGAGAGAGATGACTATTTTCATTTCCCACTACTGATGACGTTGTGTCACATGATCTGTGTCACATGTATTTAAAGCGTGCTTTTTTTAATTAAAGAAATTGTATGTATATAGTAGCATTATGTAGTTATTTGTGGGAATATCAAAAAAACCTCTTGAGCAAGCACTAGGCCCATTTACCGATCAAACTCATCAACGCAACACCCCAACATGTGGCAAAATAACTCCACAGTTTCATTTTTAAATCTCCTGGATATTCTTTGAACAAACCAAACATTAGTTCAAATGAGTTGTAGACTAGAATACCACCTGAAATGGAGTCTGCTACACCAGACACAAGAAGAATCACCAAGGAATTGATACTAAACGATTTTCTGACTGCAACCCCGACTGCAACCGCAATAGGAGTAGTTAATGCATAGGCAGCTGCCATATAGTATGACGTGTTTCTCTTTGACTTTGGCCACTTACATTCGGAAATTCTTGAACTTAGACCCAAACCTTCGAACAACTGATGGAAAACAATAGCTACAAATAGCGTTTTAAAATTGGAGCCAGCAACACCCAGAGATAAACCAACCCACACGGAATGAAAAATGATACCAAACTCCAAGATAAATAGGGCAAATATTTGGTTAACATAATCCTTGTTCGACATTAAATCGTCGACTTCCTCGATCTCCTCAGAGGTTTTTGTTGCAGAAGCAATACTGCTTGTTTGCACGTTTATGTTTTCCTTACCACTCTCCAAATTCTTGTCATCCATATTATCAACTATGTCAATCTTTGGATCTGTATACAGCTCAGGATTTGTCTGTTGATCAACAGTAGTAGCGTTTATATCCGTAACCGCTGGAATTTGATTATGAGAATGAACATGCGCGTGCTCGTGCGAGTTTTTATCAGCATCGTTGTTGTCTTCTAAAAGGAATGTGAAATCAGCATGGGAATGCGATGGCCCATTGTCGTTTTTATTAATGTACAAATTAACGTAGTGTCTTGAAATAATCTCTAAAAGATAAAGAACAAAAATGGATAGCATGGCAATTGCGTAAACCATCGGATACTCTTGGAAGGCACCACCTAAACACGGCGAAGTCAAAGCTTCTCCACCTTCAGTAAGCAGATGGATAAAAGCAGTGGCAAAGATAACACCACTTCCAAAATATTTGGCAACGAAATTCACTGCAAAAAGATATTTTCTTGCTTTTGAGTCTTTGGAAAGTTTAGTCTTTGCGTACCGTTGAGATACAATTGGAGCGAACGCACCGATAGATGATGCAATTAAAACAATGAAGATAGATAGGATCCTTAGCCCAAATGAACCGGTGGGTTCAGGCTTCTCGGAACACATTCTAACACGTCTCTTATCTAAATGAGAAATTGCACTATCTGGGAAGTAACTCATAGTTTCAGTTTTGCTGGTTGGTTTTTATTTTTTGGTTTTTTAGTTATTTTGTTTGTTTCACATTCTCTCTCATCCCAGTCTTATATATATATGTACATAAGATCACAATCTCGCATGATTTTTAGTTTTGCTCTATCCACAATCTTAAACGAAATATCTTTGTATTAGGTGAGTATACAATCTGCCATCGAAAGGCATTGTATTCACCCATTAAACGATCAAACCACTCAAATCGTGCCACTTAAACTGGCTTGACAATTATTTATGTTGAGGTTTGGCGATGACTATGGTTTCTAACTCACACTGAGCAAAAACCAGATTTCACCTCCTATCATTGTGGAGTAGTTAACAGATGACTTGAAGCTCTATTAATAAAGCATTCCAAGAATAATCACAACAAACGTCATAATGATGAATAAAGAAGCTCTCTGCTTTCACTGTCCTCTACATTTGAATCTCATCTCAAGAGAATTTTTGTCGATAGCAAAACAAAATTTGCACCCGAAAAAAAAAGCTTTTTTCAAAAATACTAGGAACATAAAGGACCCTGATCCTACCATTTCTATACGAATTGTTTTGTTTTTCCTCTGTGGAAAAGAAGAGCTAAAGACCGGTTGTTGTATATTCTGAAAAGGGGTCCCAAAAACCCCATCTCAACCCGTATTTGCTCAATTTTTGAGGGTGCAGAGTGTCATAGAGTATTTGAAACAAAATAATAAATAACCTGGTGATTACAAAATGTAACAATCCACAAGAAATAATACCGGTCAGCCAGGAAAATGCAAGTACAGAAAGAAAGGTTACAGTTTCTTTCGAAAAATTTATAGTTTTTTTTAGATTGATTGAAATGTATAATGAAAACAGGTGCTTCAAAATGTTGTCCTGTATTATTCTTGAAGTAGCTCAACGCAAATTGTCGGTATTTCTAACAAATAATAAAAGATTAAGATTCGGACATTATGAACGAATTCTATCATGTACAATAAAAGTATAAAAAAGTACGATATTCATGAAATTTATACAAGCTTCACATCGCTCTTGCTCTCTCAAAACATTGTGTCAAGTATATATAAAATAGTTGCACGAGACACACAAGAGACAACTAACCGCTGTCCATACTTAAGAGTATAACGTGCCAAATGCTTTATTGACGCGTTGATGGAGCTCTTTCTGAAGCCTATACAAGAACGCTACTTTCTTTCCACTCTTTTGTAATGTTAATAATATTCGTTAAAATATGCATAATAGAAAAAAAAACTATAAAATTATACGGAAATATATTGTTACAAGCTAAGCCCATTTACCTAACAAACTCATCAGAGCAACACCAACACTGGTGGTGAAAAAACTCAGCAATTTCATTTTCAAGTTGCCTGGATAATCTTTAAAAGCACCAAACAATAACTCAAAAGAGTTGTATAGTAAGATACCACCTGAGATAGAGTCAGCAACACCGGAAACAATTAAAATTGTTTTGTTATTCATAGTCAAAGAGTGTCTGACACCGACACCAATGGCAATGGCAATAGGTGTGGTCAAACCGTAGGCAGCCGCCATGTAGTATGGAGTGTTTTTCTTTGATTTCGGCCATTTACATTCAGTGATTCTTGAACTCAAACCCAAACCTTCAAATAACTGATGGAATTCAATCACAACAAACAACGTTTTAAAATTTGACCCAGCAACACCAACTGAAAGACCAACCCAAACGGAATGGAAAATGATACCAAACTCCAAAATGAATAGAGCAAAAATTTGGTTCAAGTAATCTTTTTGGGACATGGCGTCATCATATAGAGCAGATTCGGCAGAATAAGCAATGGTTGAGACATCGGTGTCTCTAGCAGAATCAACGTTCTTTTCATCATTGTTCAAGTCAGACAGCTGACCAGTAGCTCCGATGTCAGCAGCATTGATTTGTGTGTGTGGGGTTTGAGCAGCTCTGTTTTCAGATTCATCGTTCAATAGGAAGTTGAAATTGCCGTGTGTATGGGAAGCACCAGTGTTGTTTTTGTCAACATACAAGTTAATGTAATGTCTGGAAACGATTTCAATCAAATACAAAACGAAGATAGCCAGCATGGCAATGGCATACACAAATGGGTATTCTTGGAAGACACCACCCAAACACGAGGAGGTTAAAGCTGCGTTACCACCAGTTAGCAAATGGATAAATGCAGTGGCGAAAATAACACCACTACCAAAGTATTTGGCAATGAAGTTGACTGCGTGCAGAGTATTTTTGCTTTTAGAACCACTGAAAACTTTTTCCTTTGCACATCTCTGAGTAATAATCGGAGCAAAAGCACCAATACTCGAGGAGATCAAAACAATAAAAATGGACAGAATTCTCAAGTTTAGCTGACCGGTGTGTTCTGGTTTGCTAGAGCACGAATCTTCTTCATGGGAATGCTCATCTTCATGAGTGTGCGCATGGGTACTAGTAACTGTGTGTCTTTTGACAATATTAACGATGGTTTCTGTAACAAATTCCATTATTGATCTGAGTGCTTTTCTTGTTGTTTTTTATATGTTTTCATTAGTATAAGCACTTACATGTATATAGCTTTAACACTTCTCCTTATATACATTTTCAGATTTTGGTGGTGAGTGTGATGTTTCTGTTATTTGTTTATCTTTTAAGTTTTAAAAGTCTTTCAATAAGGATCTTCTGCAAAGACCTCTTAAAAGGAGTATGTAGGATAAATAGTGTACGCTCTGAGATAATTTAGGGCTACGCTTTCATGCAGGGTCTCGTTTTTTTTAAATTAACAAATAAAAGCTAATAACCTCTTTTTTCCAAAAGTTCGATGAGATGTCTGAAGTGTTGAGATAGAAATGCACACAAACAGAGATTTAACAATAACCCTTGTCCTTGATGGTTCTTTTTTTTTTTTTTTTTTTTTGGTCTACACTCACATGAGTTAGTTGACCGGTTTATGGCGTATATTTACTCAGAAAACGAGGAAGGCAAAAAAAAAACCAGTTTTGGACCCTAGAAGCGTTTGTGAAGAAGAATTGACACAATTTTTTGCTCGAGAACTTTGACATTTTTATATACAATCCTTCTAAGTAGTGTAGAGGCCATCTCATTTGAATTCATCTCATAAAGAAGCCGGACTTTGGGGCGTCTGTAGTGAAGCAGTCACCTTGTCAGGCAGTAAGGTAAATAAAGACCCTTTGAGAAAGATCATAAAAAACCCCCATCATATCATTTTAGAAAGTATACATACAATGTTGAAAGAAAAAAAAGGTTATTTCTTATAAAAGACTGTCTGCACAGTATTTCGGTTCTATTTTTTTGAGTTTCTGTTAGGACCGAATGATATGGTGCAAACAAGTTAGGGCTACTCGGAGATATAGTAGTCAAAAAGGGTACGCAAGCAGTCCCACTACGTCGTGTGGGTATGGTGGATCTTCCATAGCAATATGCCGGACGCAATGCGAAGCACAATTTTCTATGTCCCTTCAACAAACTATTTTTTCAAAGTGGTGGTAACCTTTAGAGGTTATGTCTTTTATGATTGTGAATCATAATATCAGTGTTCAACAAACCCACTTTTTTATTTCATCAAAGTCTCATTAACACAGGACGCTTTCCCAATGGCGATAGTATAGTGAAAAATGTAAAACAGTATTAGAATGTATAAAAAAATATATATTTACCTATATAGTGGTGACTTTAAAATGTTATTATTCGGGTTGACTTCCTCCACTTGTCGATTTTGTTGTAGGTTTAACTGAGAGTCGTGGACATTTGCTATTTTTTGAGTTGTGAGTAGTGTTTCGACTCTCTCAACCATGTTCTGTTTACCATTTTTAGCTATATCTCTAGCAATGTTAATTTTAACAGGGCTCTTGTTGTGGTTGCTGGTCGAGAAAAACTTGGAGCTTGACTTAGCTAGATCAGTATTGGTAAGTTGTTGAGAAGTTAAAGATGAGCTGTTATTAATAAACTTTGTCTCTGGCTTTTTCACCTTTTTATTGGGCGATTTGTTCAAACCGTCCTCTTTCTTCTTATTTGAAGAACCTTCAGAACCATTTTTTTCTTTCTTTTCTTGCGTAAGCTTCTTGACACAGCTTTTTTTGGCCTGGTGAATGATCAGAGCATCTTCCCTCCCATACTTTTTCCCACATTCACACTGTAACATCTTAGCCACATGCGATTTCTTGTGTCTCTGCAGATCGTGATTCCTCACAAATGCTTTGTCTCATCCTTCAAAATCACATTTGTGAGGCTTGTCTTGTAAATGCGTCTGAATGTGGGCTCTGATATTATACCTTCTGTGGAATTTCTTCCAGCATTGCTGGAAATTGCAAACAAATATCTTGTCTGGCAATTCGATAACATATTGGTCAATAGTTCCAGGTGGCAATGTGCTACTCTTACGGATTCTCTTGGGAGACATGTTGATGATCCCAATGGTTGTCCCTTTAGACTCCGGGGAGTCCTGGAGCACCGGATCGCCACTGTTGGAACGGCTTGTGCTAGGGCTAATAGTGCCATTATTATGCACTTCTCCGTGAACATTAACAACCGGTGATGGTATCGACACATATTTTGTCATTGGTGACAGTGGAGGCCCTATGATTGGGCTTTGCGCAAAATTATTAGAAGCGTTTTTGGCTGCACCAAGCCCAGACTTTTCGTGACCATCACTTGAACCAAATATCGATGTGCTCTGCAACTTTGGTGTGAGGTACATGTTCTTTTTCTTACCTATCGCAGACGAAACGGATGCTCTCTTTATAGGCGATTTTTTGGGAATCTCAAAATTCACTGCACATGCACCTTCAAACTTTTCTTGGGTTTTCAGTATTGGCGAAGGTGTTTGAGCTTGAGTAAATCGGGACTCCGGTTCATTTAACTGGCCTTTCTTGAAAGAGGCATCAAAGTCCCCCTTCACATGCAAAGCAGGAGGCTTAAGAACCACGTTTTGCCAAAACTCACCCTTGGACGCTTCTCCATCTGAGCCCGAAAGAGATATACGCGAGTGGGTGTGTTCGGTTTGATCAGAGTCGTGCTTACTTGGTACTGAGTTGCTTTTAGATATTTGTTGGTCGTCCATCATGAACATCATCAATCCTAGGCCTACACTGCTAGATCCGTTTGAATTCGCGAAATCATTTCTGGGATTGGTATTATTACTCTTGTTCAAAGAAGGTGTGGCATTTGATATAGAGGGTGTGGTAGGTTGCAGAATAGTCGAGTGGCTTGTCACGTTGGAACTGCTGCTTTTGATTCTAACGTTGTCTTTCGGGACAACTTCTTCGACTTGATTTTCATGACATTTCATTGCTCTATTGCTCAAGTAATTTGAATCGCACTTGTACGGTTGTTGTGGTATATTTGGATGCATGTACAAAGATTTGCTGATTTGCAACTCTTGAGCATAAATAGAGCTTAATTGCGGCTGTTGCTGTTGTTTTTGATAGTTTAGCATCAAGGCTGGCTTTCTCACTGGAGAGCCGTCTAAAGTTGTCGAGCTGGATGTTTGTGCTACTTGCATTTCCAAAGTTTCATGATTATGGTCTCTTAAAGGCCTTATTGGAGATGAGTTATTTGAATAGCAAATGTCGCGCTCAGGAGATTGATATGATGACAACTGTGGTGGAAACTTGTACATGCCTTGAGGAGAGTTTGATGTAATGAAAATTTGACCATCATTAGTCGCTTGTCTGTTCGGAGAAGTCATTATTTGCTTTTGTTTCATCAATTCGTTCTGCAATTTTTCTTGCTGAAGCTGGTTGAATTTTAGTTCTGCTTCTAGTATCATGTTGACTTGTCTTTGTTGTTCTAATGCTTGCTTCAACTGATTTTGCTGCTTGACAATCTCATCATTCTCTGCTAGCTGTGAAGTTGATGGGGCAGCCTCTGGTAAAAGAGTGTTATTGTGGTTGTGGAATCCAAAGATTGCTGTACCGCTTAGTTGTCTTTGATGTCTAGGCAAAACATGTTTTCCTTGACCAGCTTTTTCCAAGCCAGGCTCGGTTTTGCTTATCAGTTGAGTTTCTGTTGGAATAGCAGGAATATCTAAGGAATCAAGTTGGATCAATATATCTTCATCATTCATCTCAAAGTCTTCTAAATTCAAATCAAAGTAGTTTTCGTAATTGTCTTCTGGCATTGGCAAGTGAGAGTAAGAGGTGTCAGGGATGCTGCTTGGATCAAACTTCAAACTGTTTGGCAGAGTACCATTATCGTTGGATTGTAGTGAATTTTGAAGTGATTGGAATGTACTGAGTGATACAAATTTCGGGTCCTGCTCCCTATTTAGCATGTAATGCTCCGGTAAATTGTCCATAGCGAGAGTGATCTTGGTTTGTTGGGGTCGTCTGTTTGATAGTATTAGAGATGTACAAGAACTCTTGTGGTATTGGCTAGTGAAATTAACTCTTACATAATATAAGTACTGTCAATTTAAAAATAAGTAGTACGTATGTAAATTACAAAAAAACACTTAAAAGTTGTAAAGCTTTTAAATGAGCTAATATCGCAAATGAGGCTAAAAATATGCGATTCAAAGATTGTGACAGCATTGTTTACATTTCAATCGTTCTGAGAATGCATTTCTCCGGAGAAGAGAAAGTGTATGGAATTGCTTAGACAAGCAGCAGATGTGCAGAGCCCTTCCATTCAGAATGTTTCCAAAAACAACCAAAACATTCTAGTTTCACGGAAAGCTTTTGAAAAGCGTTGTAGTATTTGATTCATTCTTTGATTTGCTTTGTTTATGAATTTCCTAGTTAGGCTTTTCACGTAAACATCTTCCTTCGAACGGTAGCAACTGTGTCCGAACTAACCAATACAGAGATGTCCGTACCAAAAAAAAAAAAAAAAGAGTAAAAACTTAAACTTGCATAAAAATGTCCGAGCCGCCCTCGTTCTATATGAGACTCCTTTGCGAGAAAGTGAATGCTACGTGGAATGAGCAAACACATCAAAAAATAGATAACCTGAAATGATCGTTTGGAGAAGAACCAAGTGGGATTGACAACTGTGATCTTAGTTTAGTCATTTTGAAGGCGTTGCATGGAAAAACCAACTCTTCTAACTCGTGTTGAGGTATTGCCATCTGTGGCAATTGGGAAACATCTATATCATCTTGGTTGTCAATAACACCGATGGACATGTGCTTGATGTTCATAGGCCCCTGACAAACTGAGTTTTTCAGTACTTTCTTGTCCTTTACAAGATTAACGATTGTCCGGTTGACTTCATTAGATAATGGCTCTAGGTAATTTGAGGAGCACTGGGCTTCCACTTTTAGGGTGAGGAAATACTTTGCCTTGTTGTCATTTTGAAAGACTTTCAGAACTGGCTCAAATTTAATTTTGAAAGGTTTGTAGCTTTTCTCAGACTTTTCAACCAACTGTTTACGCACTGAGTCTAAAAAATCCGGGTCCTTACGTAGTTGATAAGATGCTAGTGTGACGTGCAAGGGCAGTGGAGACCGCAGCTCCGAATAAACCAACGAATCGCATTGAAACCTGAAACCTTTCATTTTCAAATCAGTGTTGTATTGTTTGATGACATTTGAAATAATAGCTCTTTGACGAGTGGATAACTTCATATCAACAAAAAAAAATGCATTTAACGCGCCATAGACTTGCTTCAAAGCAAGGTTATTGACTACTGGTAGCATCAGCGAGTTCAGATAGTTGTCGACGTTGGGAGCAATGGAGTATTTGTCCTCGAGCTCTGAGGAAATGGGAGTGAGATTGATGGCTGGTAAAGACAAAGTTTCAACCGCTAACTCTTCTGTTTTATCTACGTCGCTTTCTTCTGTACTGCCGGAATCCGATGAAGCGTAGTAGGAGCTGTCCAACAACATATAAAGAATGACCTGTTTGTTCTTTTGGTTGGAAATCTCTCTTTAAGAAAAATGATGGGCATTAACCTGGAGGTGTGTTGTAGCCGTGTCATTATCAAACACAAAAAACAATCATGTTCCACAAGATTTCAGTTCTGGCACGTGACAACATAATTTGAAGATACGAATTTGAGATGAAATCATCACTGTTTCGTAACTGCTGTGCTTTTTCTTTCTTTATTTTTTTGTTTTTCACATGCTGTCGTTGAAAGTTCACAAAAAGTGGGGTTCGTGGATGAACCTTTTTTGTTGAACTCTCCGATTTAAAGTTGACAAGATTCATGTTTTTCAATTGAATAAATAAAATTCAAGTAGAAAAATAGAGTCCAAAGACCAAACCAATATGTCCAGCTCTAACATTTTTAAAAAGTACGAAGAAAATAAAAAGTCCGGTGACAACCAAACTTCTACATCGTACATTGGTTCTCACAGCGGGGAAAGAATCTCCAGAAGCTCTAGCAGACCTTCTCTGTTCAGAAGACGGTCGTCGTCCATCTCATTCAAAAAGTATCATGCAAGCGACAACGAAGACGACCCGCTGTCAAATGAAAATGTGTTGATGACCGTTCCGCACATTGAGTCGACTCTTGATGCCAGTTTGCCCATGAAATATTTCAAAAAAGATGTTGTTTCAAGCATTGAGCTATTGAAAGTGCCTCATTGGTACTCTCGGATCCACCAGAAAAAGAACTTGGATATGAAAAAATTAACACTTTCCAAGATTTCAGGAGCGTTAACGAATCTGGTATTCAGAGTCGCGTACCTTAAATTACCGTCGCTTTTGTTGCGTATATATGGACCAAATGTGGAGAATATCATTGATAGAGAATACGAGTTGAAAATTTTAGCCAGATTGTCATTGAAAGAGATTGGGCCAAAGCTATATGGGTGTTTTTCAAACGGTCGTTTTGAAGAGTTTTTAGAAAATTCCAAAACTTTGAACAAAAACGATATAAGAGATTGGAAGACCAGTGGTAGAATTGCCAGAAGAATGAAAGAGTTACACCAGCATGTTCCATTGAGCAAAGCCGAGCGTGATGGAGAACCTGTTTGTTGGAAAAGTGTTGAGCAATGGTTGAAGATTATCCAAGACCAGAAATTTGATATTTCTAAACCGGAAATTTTCCGTAAAGTTTTCCATGTTGAGACTTTGGGTGAGTTTGTAGCTATTGTGCAAAAATATAAAAAATGGTTGTCTGAAAATGACGATTGCAAACTATATCTTTGTCATAACGATGCTCAGTATGGGAACCTAATGTTCACATCTCCATTGGAGGTAGCAACTGCAGAGCCTCTTTCTTCAACTGGTGATGGTTCTATTTCTGATGGATCCTCTAGTGTTTCTCTTTTCCCACAAGAGAGCAATATCAGTGTTGAATCTATTTTGAACGTTACCAGCAGTGATCGTATAAATGATAACAAGTTGGTAGTCATCGATTTCGAATACAGTGGTGCGAACCCTGCATCTTACGATTTGGCCAACCATTTGAGTGAGTGGATGCATGATTACAACTGTGCCACACCACATGCGCTAAAACCTTTGCAATACCCTACAAAAGATCAAGTTTTGAATTTCCTCTATTCATATTGTGCTGGATCTTCCAGGGGCGGAACTAAGAGAAAAAATGTTGAATCTTCGTTTAAGGACGTTTTTGAACGTGATATCAATGAGGAAGTTGTAGCGCTGTACAACTCTATTATCAGGTGGAGACCAATGGTGCAGTTGAACTGGGCCATTTGGGGGGTCATTCAAAGTGGTGAGTTGGAAACCAAGAGTGAAAAAATTGTTAATGGTCCAGATGGTGAGTATATAATTGGAGAGTATGCTGATGAAGGAGAACAACAACAACAACAGCACGAAAAAGAAGGAAACCAAGATATTGGTGTTTTAGTGTCTAGCAGTGATGATGACGATGATGAAGCAAGAGATGGAAGTGGGAGTAAAGACAAATCTTCTGAAGAAGGAACTGATATTGATTCGTTCAACTATTTGGAATACTCAGAGGATAAACTTGATATTTTTTTCAGTGACTTGGTTGGATTAGGAATTATTAAGGGAGACTCTGAGAGTAAGATCATTTTGGACACCACTTATTTGAGCATATAGTGTGTTATTAGAGTTATGTACATAATTAATATATATATATATATATAAATGGATAAATAAAATGATTAAATGACTCACATCAACAACATCTTTCTTGGATCTTCAATCAATTCTTTGACAGTTTTCAAGAAAGTCACGGCTTCTCTTCCGTCTAACAATCTATGATCATAAGTCAAAGCCAAATACATCATTGGTCTTGAAACAATTTCACCTGTTTTCAAAGTAATTGGTCTTTTTTTAACACCGTGTAGACCCAAGACAGCAGTTTGAGGCATATTAATGATTGGAGTTCCGTATAAAGAACCGAAAACACCACCATTAGAAATGGTAAATGTACCACCAGCCATATCTTCTAAAGTCAATTTACCCATTCTTGCCTTTTCACCTAATTTTAAAATTTCAGATTCAATTTCTAATACACTTAGAGATTCAGCATTTCTAATAACTGGAGTAACTAAACCTTTTGGAGTTGCAACGGCAATAGAGATATCGGAATAATCTCTATACACGATTTGATCCTTGTTGATGATTGCATTAACAGCAGGAATATCTTTAGAAGCTAAAGTACAAGCTTTAGAGAACAATCCCATGAATCCGAATTTGATCTGTTTTGTCTTGATGATTTCATCTTTGTACAGTTTCCGCATTTCCATTAAACTACTCATGTCAACTTCGTTGAATGTAGTTAGAGAAGCTGCTGTATTTTGAGATTCTTTTAATCTTTCAGCAATTCTCAATCTCATTCTATTCATCTTGACAAATCTTTCACCTCTAGAGAAAGACTGAGGCTGTGGTGCAGTAGTAGTAGAGGTTGGAGATGGTTCTACTGGTTTTTTCACTTCTTGTTTCTTTGGAGGTTCTGGTGTCTTTGGAGTTTCTTTTGGTTTTGATTCTTCCTTTGGTTTTGATTCTTCCTTTGGAGTAGAAACAGTAGTTTCTTCCTTAGCAAGAGAAGGAGTCGTAGTAGTAGTAGAAGAAGAAGAAGAAGAGGCAGGAGCATCACCTTTTTCAATAGCAGCTAAATCGTCACCCACAGTAACGGTATCTTCTGGACTAAAATACAATTTAGTAATATTCTCATCAATAGGAGAATTCACTTCAATATCAATCTTATCAGTTTCAATAGTAGCCAACAATTCATCTTGTTTGATGAATTCACCAACTTGCTTATTATAATTTTTCAAAGAACCTTCAGTTAAAGATTCAGCCATTGTAGGTACTTTAACAATAGTAGATTGGTAAAATCTCTGATACAAATTAACACTTTGACCACATCTCTTGGATGCATTGGATACAGATAGTGTTAATAGTTTTTTCGTAGCTATAGTGGAAAACATTGTTTTTTTGTTTTATTATGTTTTATTTTAATGGTTGGTATTGCTCCTTGGTTGTTTTTTTTTTTACCTGTGTTTATATTTCTTAACTCTATAAAGTTTTGTTTTGTTAAAAAGTGCGTTATTAAAATATTAATTGTCGATACTATATTGTTATATATATACGTACATTATCGAGAAGTATTAAAACAATATTATATTGTAAATCATTAGAATTATAATTATAATTATCATTATTATTATTGCTACAAAGTCATCAAGAAGCCAAGGAGTTAAATTTTTTAATAACTATACATATATATATCTATATATACTTATTTAATATTTTTATCTGGGGAAGAATGGACAATGAGTACTATTCTGAATATTGTTGTTGTTGTTGTTGTCGTCGTTGTTGAAATATGATTTGATGAGGTTGTGCGGGTGAGTATAGAATAAAGGGAGAGAGAAAGAGTGTGTGTGTTTGTGTTCGTTTTTTAGTATACAGTAGAAGTAAGTGTGTGTTTAGTAGGGTAACTGATGGTTCTTTCTTTCTTTCTTTCTTTCTTTTTGTAAATGTTGAGGATCCGAATAACGGGGTTTTCAAAAAAAAAATCAAAATGTCTCTGTCTCTTTTGTCTCTCCCCTTTTTTCTTTTTTGTTCTTTTACAATTAATGAGTCACGTGGTTGTTTTTTTTCTTTTTTTCTTTTTTTCTTTTTTTCTGGATAATGAATCATTGAAAGTGCGTGTCTGGGTGTCTGTGTCTGGGTGTGTTTTGATACAAAGTTTGTAGGTAGACAGTCACATGATTTGTATTTAATAATTAAGATGTGCTTTTTTTTCTGGGTATATATATTTTTGTTTACGTCTTACAAATAATAGAGTCTGAACACGAAAAAGAGTTACGTGTAGTGATGATATATGTTCACTTATTCTTATTTAAGTATATCATATAATATTGACAAAGCAGAAGGGCAAAAAAAGAAGAACAAGAACAGAGAACAACGGTTAATGGATATATATACACGTTGGTATGGATTTTGATGATAGTATTGGAGATAAGAAAGGTAGTGTTGTTTATAATGATAGAGGTGACTGTGAAAATGGCGATGATGATGATGATGATGATGATGCTCTATTAGAAATTGCCAAGAAGAATAATAGATTGATTTATAACAATGCGAATACCGTTACACATGATAGTTATAATAACAGTAGTAATTGCAGTAGTAGTATTAGTACACCAATTTCAAAAGATAATAATGTATATGATAGTGGATTGTTACATACACAGGGTAGACAGCCCAGTGGGTTATATACTCAATATACACCTTCTATAGATAGAGAAAATGAAGACATAGATATAGATAGAGACAAGGAAGATGTTGTGTTTCTTAATACTCAAGTACAAAGTAGAATAGACGATTACAACACTGATCATAATAGATCACAATCGTTTGAAGAAAAGATTAAAAATTTTAAAAATAGTATAAGTAATAGTGTTACCAACGATATTAGTTTAAACATTACTCCAGAGAATAAGATGAAAACACCATCGTCAATACTGAAAAGTACAACAAGGGTTGTTAATAAAGAGAAGAAGAAGATGATGATCATGAAGAAACAGACAAAGAAGAAGAAAAAATTAGTATCAAAACCCAAGAGTATATCAGAATACAATATAATAAATCATTCAAATACTAAAAAAATGATGTTAAAAATGTTAAGTGGTAAAAAGGGTAAATTACAACAAATATTATTGAAAAAAAATAACATATTGAATAATGAGAATGATAATAATGAACTGGCAATGACTTATAGTAAAGAAGAATGGGAATTTGTGTTAGAATTGTTAAAGGAAAATAATGATAATATATTACAATCACAATCTGATATGAATTTACATATAGATAATGACATTACTACAAGGACTGATGATACTAGAGATGATATTTTTACACAACTAGTTTCATTATCGCAAATGTATGAAGATGATACTGTTGATGTTGATATTGATATTGATATTGTCAAAGAGAAAAAAAATAACACAGTGGTGATTACATCTTCACCTGATTCAGAAGATTGTATAATACCAGATACAACAGAAGAAGAAGAAGAAGAAGAAGAAGAAGAAGATGATGATAATAATAATAATAATAATAAGAATGCTATGAAGAACACACAGAATACACAGAACAATCCGATCTGCGTAGATTCTTCTGATAACGATGAAGAAAGAAAAACTGAACAATTCTATACACCATGTTCCAATGTACAAGAATTAATTGAAAAAAACAGTCAAGAAGAACAAATAAAAGAGGACGGAAATTCACATCAAACAAGAGTAATACGATTAACACAAAAATCATTCAATGCTGTTCCCACTCTTGTGTCTCCTATTAAAAAAATAATAAGCAATAGTAATAAAAAAAAAATTAGTAGAAAGAACTCAATGATAACTACTTCTTTTATTAATAGCAGTAAGGTACAGATACAAGTACCTGCAACAAGAACAAATTCAATAATAATCAATCCAACGTCTACTATGGTTTCAAATACCATAGACTACCAAAATGATAAAACACTAATAATACCAGAATCACAGGAAGATAATATCATTATTAATAATAATAATAATAACAATGATAATACTACTGCTACTACTACTACTAATAATAGTAATAATATTAATGGTATTAATAGTGTCAATGATAAGAATAAAATAGTGATAGAATCACCAAGTACACAAATCAATCTGGATAAACTATCTCCAAAAGATTTTACCAATTTTTTGAAAAAATTAGGTATCCCACCATCATCGGTTAATCGTTGTAAAATGAATCATTTAAGTAAAACGGATTTGGAAATAGAAAATCCTGGTAGTAACAACCACTATCCTGTTAAGCAAAACTTGATGTTTCAACTATCGAAAATATCCTACACCACATATGATGATTTCTTCAACGAATTGCTAGCATTTGTTTTAAAGGATGAAACATTGCTCGAAATCATATACACTTTCCAAGTAGTTAATTTCAATTGGTTTTTGAAATATCTCATCACAGCAACTGCACCTTCCTCTTCTTTACCAGATGGATCGGTAATGGAATCCTTAGATAGCATGTCGGACATGAACGCTAGAATCAATATCATGTTGAAAAACATTGACCCTCAATTGATCAAACGATGGGGAGATGACCAAGGGATCTCTTTTGGTAGCGATTAAAATGCTGGGTAGCACTCACATGACTTTCTCTATAAGGAGGAAAACAAAAACAAAAACAAATGCAAATGATTTTTTTTTTCTTTTCTTACTCCCATGTTTTCCCAAGCTTTCGCGAATAATTTTATCAATAAAAAAAAACAAACAACTGAAAACCTTGTCTATAGATAATACTGAGCATTGTATTTATATATACTATTTGTAGGTAAAACAGGAACATATAACACTAGATCATCAAAAAAACAGCAAAGAAAAAGAGTATCTAACACATACACATATAGATCTCGATGGATTCAAGAAGGTCTAGTAGACTAGATCTCAAGGCTCAGTTGGATAGTTTGGGTAATAAGATCGATTCTAACTTGAGCAAGAGATCTTCACAGTATGTGGTGAATAAACCCACAGAGAATGGAACTCAATCACTGAGAAACTCTTTATACCAGGGTCAAGAGGGGTTGTCTTCCTCTTCTTCAAATCAAAATTTTGTGAAAGAGCTAAGCGACAATCTACTGCAAGAATGTAGAACTTTGCAAAAGAAGCTAGAAGAGTCACAGAAAAATGTGCAAAAATTGGAATCTCAACAACAACACTTGAATCAGATCAACAAAGAAATAGATTCCAAGAATTTTGAGTTGCAGAATGAATTGGAAATCATAAAAGAGGATATACTGTTGCAAGGTAAAGACCCCAACAGCGTTCGTGTAAACGAGGACAACAACGTCATTTTGTCACAGCAAAACTACAAAGATTTGCTACACAACAATATCCAAAGAGTATCAAAGGAAGATCTTGCAAACTACATGTCTAGCAAGTACAACTTGAAAACAATGTCTCATCCTGACTTCCAAAAACTGATCAAACCTATGGATGAATCCAATTTGAAAACTCAGGCAGAGAAACTGGGCTACATGGCGATTAAAAGACAGAAACTAGATCTTTTAAAGGCAAAATCCGAATCCCCAGACTCAGAAACAATCAAGAAAGTAGCTGCCACTATGGGTTTGCACTTGATTAACAACAAAGAGCTGGAAAATTTGAAAAATCCATCTAAATCAGAGTTAGAAAAAAAAATCAAGAAAATTGGATACGTCATGCTATCAGAAAACTCAATCAACAACAACACGAGTAACAACAGTACACCAGTTCCGTCTCCATTGAAAGCAAGATTCCCCCAATCATCAAGAGTCACAGCCAACAGAGAGTTTTTTGAACAGGTCATTAGAGAAGAAAACGCAGAAAGGGATGTTGTGCTGGAGAGTGGGAGATCTCTGGGGTTTGTCCGTTTGAGCACTGACCAGTACAAAAAACTTATGGAGGGTCAAAAAGAACGTGTTCTTACCAAAACTGATATTTATGCAGGTGCAAAAGATTTCCATCTTACTGTCTTGCCTAACGATGAGTACAAAAACTTATTGAAAAGAAAGAATTACACAGAATCGCTTTCTTTTGACGACTTGAATGACTTTGCTAACAAATTGCAACTGAAATTGATTCCTGCGGCTAAAACCGACAAATCAAATAGAAACTCGGAGTATCAACAAAGAGGATCGATATACTCTTTTGCCAACAATAGTTCCAGATCTATTGAAGAATCCACGGATTCCTTGACTCAGCCACATGAAGCAGTAGAAAGAAAATTTTCTGAAGATAGCAATAGAAACAGCCAAATCACAAATCCTGGCAAATTGGTACTGCAAAATGACAAAAACCATGATGAAGCCTCTCCAGGTAAGTCAACCATACCAAACAAGATAACTTTCGACTTTTTGCAAGAGCATTGTGATTCCATGGGATACGCAATCCTTACAAAAGAGGAATTGGAAACTTTACAGAAACCAATGTCGATTGAGTCGTTAAAAGAGCAAGTGATGAACAAGAACATGCACATTTTGACGCCGCAAGAATACACAAGGTTACAAAGTAAAGAACACTTGGCAGAGCTTTTAGGGAAGAAAGTCAAAGTGCTAAGTGCTGCCGAGTTTGAGCAGTTGAACAAACCAAAACCAGTCTCTCTGGAGCTGGTAAAAGAGTACGTTATGTCAAACAATTTGAAACTGTTGCCAGAAGCTTCGTATGAATCTTTAACTAAAGCTGCATCAAAACCAGAAACCAAGGAAAAAACATTAAAAGACTTTTCAGTGCCTGATGTAAAACAGTTTTTGGAATCTACTCAAAGTGTAGTAATTGTTGATCAAGATAAATACACTCAACTGTCACAACCAAAAGAAAAAACATTGGATGAATTGGTATCTACTTTGAACACGACATATCCTGAAAAAGTGATTTTGGACAAAGCTGAATATTCAAAACAAATTAAAAAACAGTCAACGTTGGAGGAGATGGGTAAAAACCTGGACTCAATGGATCACGTAGCTATTCATAAAAACGATTTGTCTCAAATAACCGAGCAGCATTCAGCGCTGGAAAAGGAATTGGTTAAAGCAAAAGAAGAGCACTCCGTTTTGAAAGAAGAGCTGAAAAAAGCTCCTACAGAACTACCATTGAACGTCATTCAGGAGATAGCCAAGTCGCAATATGCTTGTGATGTGATTCCGAAAAAAGAGCTGGTTGAACTAAAAGAAATGAGAAAGCCATCAGAGAAGACTGTAAAATCCCAGGCTAAAGAACTTGGTTTGGTTGTGCTGCCTGCAGGAGACTATTTTTCTATGAAATCCACTATGAAAAATCAAGAAGAGGCCAAAAGTCTGAGCATCGAAAACCTACAATCTTTGTCTTCTGAAAAGGGACATCAGCTTGTTACCAATGACTTGCTCGCAGATTTGAAAACCCAAGCCGCATCAAAGCAAGTTGTTCCAGAGGTCAAAGAACTGTCTAGAAACGAGTTGATGAAAAAAGCTTTTGAAAACGGTTACTCTATGATGCCTCAGGAGGAACTAAAAGAAATGGAAGAAAAATTGAAAGAGTTGAACCCAACACCCGATAACATCGAAGATACGTGCAGTAGATTAGGTTTTGTTGCCGTTCCTGAAAAGGAGTACGTAGAAATTATGGAAGAATTAGTAAAGGCTCAAAATATCGAGATGCCCTCCTTTGATTTGAATCAAGAAGCAAAGAAGAAAGGACTAGTCTTGATTTCTGAAGACGACTTTAATGAAATAAAAGAAAGACTGGATCAATCCACTTCAGTTCCTTCTTCAACAGCTAAAGGTACAACTCGTGCTGTCAATAATGTACCATCTTCGCCGGCCAAAAAGGACATTGGGTTGGGTATTTATCCTGATAGCTCTGCATCTAACAAAGCTACCTCTGCTAGTACTGGCAGGAGCGAAGGTTTGAGTGTACCAGCAGCCACGGTTCCAACTAATAGCAATCTTCAAACAGAGGCTGACAAGTTGGGGTTGACTCTTTTGAGTAAGGAAGCCTACCAGTCATACCTGAACTTTGACCAAAATCCAAACACTACAAGCAAAGGTACTTATAACATAGAAGAAGAAGCCAATAAACAAGGGCTGGTGGTTATGAGCCAAACTGAATTAGGTCTTTTGAAAGCAGCTATTCGCGAAGCTCAAGAAGCAGCAACGTTTAAAACGACCAGAGGGCCCTCTTCTATCAACTTGCAAGAAGAGGCGCGCAGACTTGGGTACGTGCTTATGTCCGAAACAGATGTAAACTCCTTCCGCGAAACCATTGAAGCTGCTCATCATAAAGTAGAAATGAACACGCCTTCTATTGTGCAAGAAGAAGCCAAAAAACTTGGGCTGGTGGTGATGACTCAAGAGCACGTCGATTCCTTAAAAGAAGCTATAGAAGAAGCTCAAAATTCGGTAAAACAATCCCACGACTCGAAGACTCCAATTGATATCAACAAAGAAGCTAAAAAGCAAGGGTTGGTTGTGATGTCGCAGGAGTACGTCGATTCCTTAAAAGAAGCAATTGAAGAAGCACAGACCATTGTAAATGAGCAATCAGAAACAGCTACACGCGGACCTGTTGATATTTACAAGGAAGCTGAGGAGCAGGGGCTTATTGTTTTGACACAAGAAGAACTTGATGAGGTTAATCTTGCAATTATAGAATCACAGAAAAGCAGTTTTGCAAACTCTAAGAATCCTTTCCATTCACAAGTACCTTTCCAAATATCAGAAAATGAGGAAGGCGGGTATAGAAAACTCTTGCGGGTTTCTCGTCAACCCAATCATGTGGATACTCCACAACTAGGATTAAGTGCAATCAAAGAATCTGCAAACAGCAAGAAGCTTGTAAGCATGCATGAACAATCAGACATACTGAACGACAAAAAGACAGTTATTACTGGTGATTTCTCTGACATGACAGAACCTTTGCACTTGGCTCAACCATCTGATACATTGAATGGCCAGAAGACAGTGATGGATAGTAATGTTTCGGACAGATCACAAAATGTAGACTTGCCTGAACAATCAACTACAATGAATAACACGAAAACAATGATTCATAATAATTCTCCTGGCAAAACAGAGCCTTTGCACTTGGCTCAACAATCTGATGCATCAGACGACAGAAAACCAGTGATTCGTGATAGTTCTTCTGATGAGACAAAGCCTCTGTACCTGGCTCAACAACATGATACATTTGATGGCCAGAAGACAGTGATGGATAGTAATGTTTCGGATAAATCACAAAATGTAGACTTGCCTGAACAATCAACTACAATGAATAACACGAAAACATTGATTCATAATAATTCTCCTGGCAAAACAGAGCCTTTGCACTTGGCTCAACAATCTGATAGATCAAATGGCCAGAAGACGGTGATGGATAGTAATGTTTCGGACAGATCACAAAATGCAGACTTGCCTGAACAAACAACTACAATGAATAACACGAAAACAATGATTCATGATAATTCTCCTGGCAAAACAGAGCCTCTGCACTTGGCTCAACAATCCGATGCATCAGACGACAGAAAACCAGTGATTCGTGATAGTTCTTCTGATGAGACAAAGCCTCTGTACCTGGCTCAACAACATGATACATTTGATGGCCAGAAGACAGTGATGGATAGTAATATTTCGGATAAATCACAAAATGTAGACTTGCCTGAACAATCAACTACAATGAATAACACGAAAACAATGATTCATAATAATTCTCCTGGCAAAACAGAGCCTTTGCACCTGGCTCAACAATCCGATGCATCAGACGACAGAAAACCAGTGATTCGTGATAGTTCTTCTGATGAGACAAAGCCTCTGTACCTGGCTCAACAACATGATACATTTGATGGCCAGAAGACAGTGATGGATAGTAATGTTTCGGATAAATCACAAAATGTAGACTTGCCTGAACAATCAACTACAATGAATAACACGAAAACAATGATTCATAATAATTCTCCTGGCAAAACAGAGCCTTTGCACCTGGCTCAACAATCTGATAGATCAAATGGCCAGAAGACAGTGATGGATAGTAATGTTTCGGATAAATCACAAAATGCAGACTTGCCTGAACAATCAACTACAATAAATAACACGAAAAAAATAATTCATGGTAACGTATCTGCCAAGACAGAGCCTCTGCACTTGGCTCAACAATCCGATGCATCAGACGACAGAAACCCTGTGATTCGTAATAGTTCTCCTGGAAAAACAGAGCCTCTGCACCTGGCTCAACAATCTGATAGATCAAATGGCCAGAAGACGGTGATGGATAATAATGTTTCGGACAGATCACAAAATGCAGACTTGCCTAAACAATCAAATACAATGAATAACACGAAAACAATGATTCATAATAATTCTCCTGGCAAAACAGAGCCTCTGCACTTGGCTCAACAATCTGATAGATCAAATGACACAAAAGAACCTCAACCTGTGTCTCAACAATCTGATATACAGAATGACCAAAATACAATTATAGATGGTAATTCTTCTGCCAAAACAGAGCCTCTGCACTTGGCTCAACACTCTGACAGCTCAATCAGCCAAACAGAGCGTTTACACTTGCCTCAACAACCTGGTATACTAAACAACCAAGAAACAGAAGGTCATAGTCATCCTTCTGATAAAACGCAGCCTTTAAATCCACAACAACAAAAACAACAATCCCGTGTATTGGAATCTTTGAAAAACATGGTTTTAGAATCCCCAATAAAGCAAGCTGTAAAGACAGATGATCATCCTTACTCCAAACTAAGAGAAATGGATGGTTTTAAAATATCAGAGTTTAGCATCCCAGGAACAAATAATGCATCAGGAGTTTCCGATAACGAGACTAGAAATGGTGCAACAAGTCAAAAGAGTATTTTACCAGTAACCTCAAATCTGCCAACTCAACTTAGAGCTGTTTTGCAGTCTCCAGCAGAAATTGTTTCCAAAACCTCTACAATCAAAAACACCTCCCCATTGAACATTCCATTCGATGAAGAAGTCTTCACTTCAGAAGCTCGCAAGTCTCAAGTTTTGAAGGACACAAACAAACAAAATACATCTGAAAAAAACACCGAGCCAGAACAGGAACAGAAAACTGACGGTGTGAGATCTCTGTCAGTAGCTCCATCTGAAAACGTACTTACCGTTTCTGACATTGCAGAAAAGGCCAAGAAGTATGGTATGGTTGTCATAGATGAAAGCGAATATGAATTGTTGAAAAAAGATGATCAAAGAAACGATGCCCCTTTTCAAACAAAATTTGCAAACAAGAAAGTGTCTTTATCCTCTCTAGATATTGCGGAAGAAGCCAAGAAAAGGGATTTGATTGTCATGAATAGATCAGAATATGAACAATTGACTTCCAAAGCTATTCAAACTGTAAGTGAAAAGGACTACAAGGGTATCACAAAACCTGTCACATTTGACTCCGGTATTTCTTCAACCAAAAAGAATGTTGAAAGAGATGCTGTACCAAATATGAGCAGCATAGACAAGGAAGAGTACAAACAAATGACAACAACCAACATTGTGCCACACATATTTGACGCATCTTATGATGAGAGTTGTGAGGAATCGTACATTGAAGAAAAACCAGAAGAAGAAAAGGGTGCCTTCAATGTAACCAAATTTGAAGATGTCGCGAAAAAACACAGTTTGGTTGTGTTGAGTAGAGTCAAGTACAACAAGCTCATGAAGCGCAACAGTGAGGATCCATACGATTATGATATCAGTGATGAAAGTGAGGACGAAATGACCAGGAGTGTGTCCAATGACTCCAACAAAAACAGTCGTGGAGTTGAGACTGAAACCGAAAGCGGGACTGATACCGATGGCCAAGAGTTCCATGAAGCTTTGGAAAATGTCTTTGAAGCAGAGTCTATTGCCGTGACCAATAACAATCCAGGCAAGAATCTGTTAAACAAGGACATCATCACTGAAAAAGCCAAGGAATTTGGATTGATAGCTATCGAAGAATCTGAATTCAGGGATATAACTCAGCAATTGGCGTCGCAGGTGCTGACTCCTGAAGAAATAATTCTAAAGGCTAGAGAGTATGGATTGGTGTCTATTGAGAAAGAGCAGTTTGAAGAGATCAAGGAGGAACTAGAAAATCCTCAATTGAATAAAGAGCAGTTGGCTCGTATTGCCTTGGAGCAACACAATTTGATTTTGATTGATAAAAATGAGTACAGAGATTTGAAGAGAAGTGAGGTTGGAAACGATGGTACATTGCAGTCCAATAACAGAGGCGTCAATGCTGGTGTCTGTGATTCCCCTGCACACCAGTACAGTGCTGGGAGCAGAACAAACAGTTTGATACAAGTTCACAAGTCTATCAGGCACGTTTCCCTATCGAGTAATGCAAATGGACCTCAACGTCAAAACAGTGTCAGCTCGTCACACTATCCATCTCAACAGTCCTATGTGGGGACACCTAATGGTGACAACGGTGTGAGCCCAATGTTTGTTCCACCATTGCAAAGCCCTGCTATATCTAGAACGAACAGGTCCATGTATAGAACAAAGGATCCTAAACAGGATTACAAAGAAGAGGCTCGTAAAAACGGGTATCTTTGCTTACCAGAAAGCTGTTACATTGCTCCTTCGTCAGCCACCACTGCCACTATTAACCCATTGCTGATTAGTGAAGATGGAGATCCATCTGGTGCAGACAACTTTCCTATTGATAGCAGCACAGTTGTTATTTTGCCCAAGGAACACTATACTGCTCTACTGGAGTGCTACACCAACACTCAGACCAGAATGATATCAGGACCCTATGAGTCAGCAAGCGTTTTGAAGAGAGTTCCACCTCCGGCATCTTCTCCGTTGTATGCTCAAAACCAAACTACTCCGCAGTTTGATGAGCCAGCCACAGCGGTACAGCCAGCAACACAAGTGGCAAGAGACGATGCTTCAGTGAATACCAACACATCTGCTTTGACAACGAATTACAACGTGATTGCTGCGCTAACACAAACTGTCATTGGTGAGTATTTACACAAATACTATCCTAAGTTTGGGATATTGACGAAAGTAAGACATGAAAGATATTTCTGGATTCATCCATATACGATGACTTTGTATTGGTCCCACAGTAATCCTGCATTGCAAAATGGTGCTAATGATGGAAACGATAGCAAAACAAAAGGATGTGCAATTATTGATGTTTCGTCTGTACAAGACTCCAACCCATATCCACCTGGGTTGTATCACAGATCGATCATTATTAAAACAGATAGTAACAAGAATAATAAAGAAATCAAGATCACATGTTCTACCAAGGCCAGACATAATATTTGGTTCAACTCGTTGAAATACTTGGTGGAAAGTAACAACCATCCACGCATCACTTCATCATCATCATTATCATCATCATCATCTGTTGCGTATCGTAACTTTAGTTCCAATTCTAACGAATATGGCAACAATACTCAAGCAGACCTCACTTCATCGGCTAACACTACTCAACTGAATCAACAACACAGTTTTACAGCTAGTAGAAGAAACAGCAGTCATTATCAGCAAAACCTTAGAAACGCCAGTTCCAGCACGATGAATGATAAAAACACATTCTTTTTTGTGAACAGTTTAGCTAACGAAACAGGCCCTTCCAATATGCTTACGCGTTCCAGATCCGGAAACATCAATTCTCCAGCATCAAACTCCAATAACAGTTTCATGAAGAAAAATTCTACAAAGAGATGAACACAAAAATGAAAAACGTTATGAACCTATTGACTTTATAATTCCACTGTATAGTAATATAATAATATGAATCTGTCCCATCAATTGCTTATTAACACAACACTTTAAGACCATCTAATAATTGAGAAAAAAAGGCCCTCGGAAAGAAACAACAAATCTCGGCATTTCCGTGTTTAAGTAATTTTTAGTGTGTTATCACATAACCAATCAACAAACTAATCAGCAAACAAAAAACCAGTCTCGATATGTTTCGATAATGCACTGGTAGCACCACAAAGAAGACACTACTTTCACTACATTCACAATACCTTGACGATAGTATCTGCCGAATTTAATGCTAAATAAAGTAAACAGGTTGTGTTACCAAAGTGCTAAGCTCTTATTTACGACATCTGATAACATCCCTTGTGCGCTTAGACAGAGAAAAAATTATAAACTCGGTTTTTTTTTTGTTTTCCCACGGGAAAGACCGACGTTTCCCTTATAAGGAACTTGCAGTGTCATTTTTTTTTTCATTCTTTCTTTAATCTATGCAATCGACTCTTAGCTTTGTACTTGATATCCTGATTACACCATGATAAAGTTCAATGACAATCTTGGCTGGTTTTAATATTGTTTTTTTAAGAGAGAGAGAGAGAGAGAGAGAGAGAAGTTTAAATGGTATTATATAAATAAGCTATGGTATTACATATATTTAAGAAATTGTAATCAATCTCGACAAATAACGTTTCTTTTTGTTTTCCTTGGGCATCTTAAGATGGAGTAGTTTGCTATTTCAATATCAAATAAAAATATAAAACCATCGCAAAAAAAAAAACATTGGTATATCACAATAAACAAGTAACCATGTTTGACGAAAAGAAAGAGTACGACGATGGATACGATCCAATTGTCTTCAATGGTTCCAAGAAAAACAGCAAAACTGCACAAAAAAACAGATTTATCAAAAGATACATCGGTCTTGGTATAATTGCTGCTTATGCCATGTACTGCATTTTCACAACTTATTTAAAGTTGAACAACTTCATGTCGTATATGGCTATTCCAGCTGTTACAACTAGTGATTATGAAGATGGAAGTGTTTCCGAAATGTTTTTGAACATCTTGAGAGAATCCAACTTTGCTGGTGATTGGAGTAAAGAATACACAGCCCATCCCCATTTGGCTGGACAAGGACTTGACTTGGTCAAATTCACCCAAGATAAATTCGAAGAGTATGGGTTGGCCAGTTATAACGAATCTTTTGACATTTACATGAATTTGCCTGTTGATAACTCTGTTTCATTGTTGAAAGTTCCAGTTTTCAAGAATACTTCTTTCCCACAACCTCGTTATTCTAATGCTACTGAACCAGCAAGAGTTGTCTACGAAGCTTCTTTGATCGAAGATCCTTTAGAAGAAGATCCATCCACTACTGGTGACGATTTGACACCTGCATTCCATGGTTATTCTGCTTCAGGAAATGTCACTGCTGAATATGTTTACGTCAACTATGGTAATAGAAAAGATTTTGAAAACTTGGGAAAATTGGGTGTTGACTTTACTGATAAGATTTGTATCGCCAAATATGGTGGTATCTTTAGAGGTTTGAAAGTTAAATTTGGTCAAGAAGCCGGTTGTATTGGTGTTATTTTATACAGTGACCCAGGCGATGATCACTTCAAAGAGTCAGATGGTTACAAGCCTTATCCAAAGGGTCCTGCTAGAAACCCTTCTGCTATCCAAAGAGGTTCGGTTCAGTTTCTGAGTCAAACGCCAGGTGATCCAACCACTCCAGGAAAGCCATCCATCCCAGGTGCTGCTAGAAAAGATCCATACGCCACGATTCCTAAGATCCCATCTCTACCAATGTCTTTCAAATCTATTTTGCCAATTTTGGAAAAATTGAATGGACACGGTTTGAAATGTTCTGATATTCCAGATGCCGAATGGTGTACTTCTGGTGGATTGGCCAGTTTCGACTATTCCACAGGTCCAAATCCAAACTACCAATTGAACTTGTACAACAATCAATCTTACGATATCAGACCAATCTACAACGTTTACGGTAATTTGACTGGTACTGGAGAAAAATCAGGATACATCTTGGTGGGGAACCACAGGGACGGGTGGGCAGGTTCTGCCTCCGATCCAAACTCCGGGTCTGCCGTCATCTTAGAAATTGCCAGAGCTTTGCATGAAATCAGTGTCAAGACTGGCTGGAAACCTGCTAGAGATATCATTTTTGCGTCTTGGGACGGTGAGGAATATGGTTTGTTGGGCTCTACAGAATTTGGTGAAATGTATAAAGACGATTTGGTGGAAAACTGTATTGCATACTTGAACGTGGACGTTGCCGTTGGTGGTACCAATTTGGAAGTTCAAGCATCTCCCTCTTTGAACAAAATATTGAGAGACTCTATGAAACTTGTTACATACGAAGACTCCACTGGTATTATGACCGACTTGTTTGAAAATTATTTCAGTAAGAACGAAAAGATCGGTATTTTAGGATCTGGTTCTGATTACACAGTTTTCTTGGAACATTTGGGGATTCCATCTTTTGATATGGGGTTTGTATCTGGACCAACCGATCCAGTTTACCATTATCATTCCAACTACGACTCGTACCACTGGATGTCCACTATGCAAGATCCTGGTTTTGTCTACCACAACAGATTGGCTCAATTCTTTGGTTCCACTTTGTTGCAGCTATTTGAAAGAGCTGTTACCAATTTGTATTTCGGAGAGTATGCCACTGAGATGATTGGATATTTTGATGCTTTGACTGCTGAAGTTCCATCCACATGGATAAACTTTACTGCTCCAGAAAAACACAAACCTCTTTCCAAGCTTATTTTGCAAACACAAGACGCTTTGGCCAATTTCTACAACTACTCTGTTGTTTTGGATACCAAATCTGATTATTTGCAATTTCAAATTGAGCACCCAGAAACTTTACCGTTTTGGAAAAGATTTGCATTGAAATGGCAAGTGTATGGCCACAACTTTGCCATCCAATACTTTGAAAGAATCTTTATTTACAAGAAAGGTTTGACTGGAAGAAAATGGTTTAAACATATTGTCTATGCTGCTGGCAAAGACACCGGTTATGAAGGTTTTGCCTTCCCTGGTTTGAGAGAAGCTTTGAACGACGGAGATGTCACTGAATTTTACAAGTGGACCAAGATCATTAAAAGAACTTTGGACCGTAAATCCCACAAAAGCTCTTCCTGTTGTTGATTATGAGTAGTGTGTAATGTTTTTTTTGTATTTATATAGTTATTATTTGTTTATTTTATGATTAGTGTAGTTAAAAGAGATTTTTTCTCTCTTTTTTTTGATTTTTGGTCTTCAACGGTAATTAGATCCAGAATCCACCTAATAAGAAAAAAAACATTAAACAGTGTGTAAAACTGTTTCCTTGCTAAAGATGTGCTCCTAGCTTTGACAGATATGCGATTTGAGTAAATGAGTGTGTTTTATAAGAAAATAAAGTATAAATCCTAATATATAAGTTTAAATTTCAATAAATAGTAGTCCCTGGTATGTCGTTGACATGGAACAGAAATGAGGATGAGAAAAAAAAAGATCACCAGTTTTCGTTAAGTTTTTTCAGTTTGTTTAGGTTCACGTATTCACAGTGTGCATGGTGCTTAGCCTGTGTCATCTGCGAGTCTTGTTTTGATTTTTTTTGCGATTCTGAAACATCACTTATGATGGTCCCTGCCGAAACGTAAACTTTGATATCGGCATCGTCGCCGTGTTTGAACAAACATCTGTTCCCGTATTTACAGTACCCGTATTTTGACCACGAAGAGCAGTGTTTTGTACGATAGTTCCCGTTGACGTCTTTCAATTTAAGTTCGTGCAAACCGTGAGCAAACTGGCACTTGTTCAAGTACTTGCATTTCCCTGTAGTCACAAAACTCTCACACAATTCTGTTTTGTACAGGGCCTTGTTGACCTTTCTGATCTCCATATTTCTTTGAGGATTCACCAATTCTTTACTATTACTTGGCTGTTGGTGTTGTTGTTTACTGGTGGTGGAACTATGCTTATGATCATGAATGTTATTGTTTTTTTGCAATTCCAACATTTTTAATCTTTCAGTGGCTTCTTTTAAATGCTGTTGAGCCAAAACGACTTCTGAATCGATGTTTTGGAAATCCATTGATTGCAATGGTGATGAAAAAGACGAAGGTGGAGAAGGAGATGATTGAGAAGACCCAGATGTGCTGTTTTTGTGAGGTGTGACTGATCCCGAATAGTTTCTATTGTAGCTATATGCACTGTCACCCACACGCGTGTCTTGAGTACCGATACTTGTATTTGTATTTGTATTTGTGTTTGTGTACGCATTCGATGCATACATAGCCTCTCTTTGGTATTCTACATTCACAAACGGTATTGATGAGTACAGATTGCCCTTGTTGAAATTGTTCAATGTGGTAGTACCGTTGTTATTGTAGTTTTGGTATAATGGATTCTGTTGAAAAGTTGTTTGAGGAATTGCAAATGCACTATTACCGTAAAGAGAGTTATTGCCATTGCTTTTGTTATAAGTACCATAGGATTTCAAATTGGAATCCAATTGTTTAAACGAATCGATGTATTCTTCATTCAGTAAATTCGACAAGTAGTAACTTTCCACTTCTTTCATTCTCATATCGTATTCATTCATATCTTTGGAAAAAATCGATGATGTTGTTGTAGTGGATAGAGCAGATTCGCTATACGGTTGAGCCAATGTGTTGTTGTTATAATTACTTTGTTTCGATTGCACGTTATTCATGGTAATATCGTGACTAGTTATTTCTCTCTTTTGATGTTTGTAGAGATCTATTCTTCTAAGGAGTACACATAGAGATAATAGAGCAAGCACATCCACATATACATATACACATACATATATATATATATATACATACACATACATCCCTCCACATACACATGTATTTATACGAAAACAAGAACTGATAAGAAATTACAATGGGTGTAATGAAACTTAAAGGTATTAATACAATAATGAATGCACCTTCTTTCTCTTGAGGTGTGAGTCTTTTCTATAATCCCTATTACCTACTGCATCTATTCGAACCACGAAAACGATGTCGAAAGACCGATTGCTGTATATTGGTTTAGGAGATAGGGGTGCAGACACATTCAGACATATATGGTCCTCTACATCATCGTATCACCAATACACGGATCAACGTTTTTTTTTTATTTTTCTCTTTTTTTTGTTCACTCACACTCTTTTTTCATTTCCCAAAACAATCTTGCAATGTGAACCTGAAATTGCACCTGCTTGAGTGAGTAATTTTTCAAAATAAAGAATATTGTAAAAACGTAAAAATGAAGCAAAAATGCACCCTCAAATTGTGGTGAACAAATGGAAAGCCACTCAAAAAAACAAACAGGAAAAGTCTGAATCATCATGGGAAGCCGAAATCTGAAGAACTGTTTTTTTTTTCTAACGCGAACCACTTTTTCCTCGGACTACGTTTATACTTGTCTAAAACTCTTCAAATTGACATCTCTCTCTCTCTCTCTCTCTTTCTCACTTGCTGTCTGCTGTACATCTCATTTGGAGAAAAAATTTCAGTGTAGTAGAGGTGTGTACCAGAACAAAAGTAGCAGAGCAAGAGGCTAACAGTATAGACGAGATGGATTACAAAGAGGAACAGATCCAAGAACTGGAAGTGTTGGAAAGTATATATCCAGATGAGCTTGAAGTAATTAGCAACGAGTATCCGAAAATCGAATATAAGATTCGGAAACTACCTATAGAGTTTATACCATTGGACTCGTCGAGTTTCACCGTCGACTCTATCAATCAGTCACACTACTTGACAATCCATTTCAAGAATCCAGAAACGTATCCTGATTGCATGCCAGAAATTAAAGTTGATGCTCTAAAGATGAAAAAAAAACTACACAGAAGAAGAAATGCAGATGAGTACGATGAGAGTGATTCCGAGTATGATTCTGATGGTTCTGATGATTCTGATGAAGAAGTATACATAGCTGGGCACGACTCCGACGACGAAGGTTCAGATGACGACAAGGAGAAAGAGATCGAGTACGATGACCATGGGAACCCTATTGCTTCTAAACTTGTAGATCTTCCATCTCAAATTGAATTACAAGATAGTGAGTTTTTACACGATTTGATTACAAACAAGCTTCCTCAGAAACTTGAAGAAGATCTTATCATCGGTATCCCAATGATTTTCAATATTGTTACTATGATCAAAGAAGAATGTGAAATATATTTAACAGAACAATTGGAAATCAAAGAAAAGGAACATGATTTGAAATTGAAAGTGAAGGAGGAAGAAGAACAGCAAAAATTCCAAGGTACGAAAGTTACACCAGAAACTTTCAAAATATGGATGTCCAAATTTAAAAAAGAGATGGGGATTGATAAAAGAGATGAATTGAGAATGAAAGAACTACACAAGGGGAAATTGAGTGGGAAAGAGATCTTCGAACAAGGGTTGGCAGGTGAGGAAGACGATACGGTGGAGGAGTAGTTATCATTATCATGACTCACATTATTATTATTATCCTTATTTATGTGTGATCTTTGTACATTAATACCACAAGAGAATTGGAATAGATATTATATACATATGTATGTACGTTTTTTCTTTTATTTTTTTTTTATATCTTTCTTAGATAATTTATTAATGTTTTGTATATATATATACATATGTACACAGTTCAAAAGTTTGTTTTTGAAAAAGATAACAAGTCTGCAAACATGTCGTTTGAGGCAGGTTCTGGTGCAGAGTTGTTGTTTTGGAAAATAGTAGTGCTAGCAGAAGAAGAAGCTGGTTTAGAAGCAGCAGAACCCGAGGAAGGAGTAGCGAAATCGCTTTGGAAGTCGCCAAACTCGTCGTCGTCGTCGTCTTCGTTTTCGCCGCCTTCATCAGCCCAAACGTTGTGAGACTGTGGCATAGGTGTTGCCTTTGCAGCCGGTGCAGCCGGTGCAGCCACGGGAGAGTCAAAATCTAGTAGATCTACAATCGGTTCTTGATGTTTTTGTGCGTTTATCTGATCCTCTTTTTCCTGTTTTGATTTTTCAATCATATTTTTCAAAATTTCTCTTCTATTGATTCTCTGTTCATCCACTATAGATTTTTGTCTTGTTGGTTTTCTCTGTTCTGATGAAGAGTATGTAGGTATGTTATTTACATAGTAGTCTTCCGTATCTGGGTATTTCCCTTGCTCGTTACTGTCGTCATCGTCATCATCGTCATCACGGTTGTTACCACTTTTGCCATTGCCTATATCCATATCACTATCATCGTACGAACCATAAACGTCGTTCTGATAAGCAGACGCAGACGCAGATGAAGAAGAAGAGGAAGATACACCTCCTAATCCACTTTCATTTTTCAAAATGTTTAACATTTTCAAACTATTTTTTTTAACTCTTGATCTTTCCTGTTTCAAATAAGTCGAATCATCTAATAGTTGTAAAATATTTTCATTTTTCTTATATATACCTCTTTCGTGAATTTCCATCTTACCATCTTGAGAAATATCAATTTTATAATTTGATATTTGATTTTTAAAAATATGAATATGTTGTTTTAAGCATTTTTTAACTTGTTCCAATTCTTGTAAACTTTCTACATTTAATAAGAGAAATTCCAATACAATAAGACATTTTAAAATAACTCTCCATTCATTACCATAATTGACATATTGTTTTCTAGCCTTTTCATATAGATTTTTAGGTCTCTTGGCCATGTGGTCTACCAGTCTTTTCAACGTGTACTCTGTGATCAAGTACATTGGAACTTGGAATCTGTTTCTCATGATCTTGGCCAAATGTTTAGGTGTTGGACCCCATGAATCTGTATTTGTTGCTCTTCTGACTTATATTTGATATGGTTCGTATTGAACAATCATGTTTTGTGCAAATCTAGCAGCATTACGGAAATCGTGTATTCCAAGATTACTCAACTTCTTACCCAATCCTTCCATCTTAATCCTGAGTGTCTTGCTTGTGTGTGTCTCTTTGGTTTAGTTTATTCTTTTTCCATAAAAGTGTTTGAGGTATTATTAAATCACTGTACTTTTTATAATTTGAATAATAAATAATGAGAGGTGTCATTTATAGATTCTTTCTTTCTTTTTTTTTTATTTTTTTTTTTTCTTTCCCCAACAATCTCTAATCGCATGTCAGGGTACTAAAAATATAACTATATATATATAAATCAGAACAGAGTAAATTAACTAACAAAGTTTATTTTTTTAGAGTTTATATAATGTAAAATGAATAAAGGTATATATATATTATAAATCAGATTTATAATTGACCTGATTTTTCAACTTTTACAACAACACTTGGTCTACCAGAACCAGAACCGAAACCTTCGACTTTTTTAATCAAATCGAATGAAGATTGATCAGCAATTTCACCGAAAACACAATGTTTACCATCTAACCAAGTTAATGGAGCAGCAGTGGTAATGAAAAATTGAGAACCATTGGTGTTTGGACCAGCATTGGCCATAGACAACAAACCTGGTTTGGTATGTTTTTTAGTAAAGTTTTCATCTGGGAATTTAGCACCGTAGATAGATTTACCACCAGTACCGTTGAAGTTAGTGAAATCACCACCTTGACACATGAAATCTGGAATGATTCTGTGGAAGATAGAACCTTCATAACCGTAACCTTTTTCACCAGTACATAGAGCTCTGAAATTTTCACAGGTTTTTGGAGTAACATCATCGTATAGGTTGAATAAAACTCTACCTAAATCTTTACCACCAGCACTTAAATCAAAATAAACTTGAACCATTGTATATATTATTTCGTTGGTTTTTGTGACTTTTTACTGAGTTAAATTGATATAATATTAATTTGAACAGTTTCAAGAATGCTAATTGTCTAACGTTCTATATATATAACAACAAGTAAGAATCTATGTATATATTTATATGTGTATATATATAGTAACCAATAATAAGTAATATCAACAACAAACTATGAAACTCCTCTATTGTATTTTTTTTTCTTCTTCTTTTCTCTCTCTCTCTTTCTTTCCTACTTTGAGTAACCACCATGTGTATATAGAGAATAATAGTATCCAAGTAATTAATATAATGTATATTAGGTCAGTAAGTAATCGGGGTACAACTAAAAGAAATGTTATATATTATTTACTCCCCATTTCTCATTTTCCCCCTGTCTCCCCCCTTTTCTTGTCCTTTAAATATAGACAAATATAATATAATATATTCGTAGAACTTCTTTAATGTTCTTTATAGAAAACTAAGAGGAAAAAAAAATACTTGAACAAAGATGAATGAGGGTAACTACCAGAGTAACAACTATCAGGGTAACATATATCATTATAAGATTATTCATCTACTGCGTCATGTGATCTGATTCATGAGTTTTTGTTTTTGTTTTTGTTTACCCGTTTCATTTATACATATGTAAATATACATATCACGTGCCATGCACAATACATATAGAGATCTGAACACATGATGTGTGGGTGTAAATATTGCTCATAATAAAAATTACAATACAAAACAAAAAAAAATCACTCTTCTTCTTCTTCTTCTGCTTCTTCTTCTTCTTCTTCCTCTTAGTCAATGACTCACTCTCACAATCACACGGCATACAACAAAAGAATATTTAATCAAAATTACTATGGAAAAAATGCGTATATGAAATATGTGTTTATATGGAAAGTAGAAAACAGAAAAAAAAACATGCAAAAAAAAAAAACAACAACATCATCATCATCATTTTTTACATTTACATTATCATCTTTTTTGTTCATCGTCTTCTTGCTGTCGTTTTTTGTTTTTTTTTCTTTCAAAAGATAAAATTTCTTCATCTATTCAATCATTACTTCATATATATTTAACTTTCTCTACAACATCTTTCAATTGTTCATTCTATCACACACTCTCTCTTTTTGATCAATTCTATATATACAATATAAACAAATTCAACCAAAAAAAACATATAATAAAAATAAAACAAAAATGGGTAAAAAAATTGCTGGTGTTTTAGGTGCCACAGGTTCTGTTGGTCAAAGATTTATTTTACTTTTAGATAACCATCCAGATTTCGATTTACAAGTCTTGGGTGCTTCTTCCAGATCTGCAGGTAAACCATATATTGAAGCATGTAATTGGAAACAAACCGATTTAATGCCAAAATTCGTTGAACAAATTAAAGTTGTTGATTGTAAAAATGAAAATTTCTCTAAATGTGATATTATCTTTTCTGGTTTAGATGCTGATTATGCAGGTCCAATTGAAAAAGATTTTGTTGAACATGGTTTAAATATTATTTCTAATGCTAAAAATTATAGAAGAGAAGCAGATGTTCCATTAGTGGTTCCAATTGTTAATCCTGAACATTTAGATTTGATTCAATACAAATTGGAAAAAGCTTCTAAAGAAAATAAACCAAAACCTGGGTTTATTGTTTGTATTTCAAATTGTTCCACTGCTGGTTTAGTAGCTCCATTAAAACCTTTAGTCGAATCGTTTGGTCCAATTGATTTATTAACAACAACTACTTTACAAGCCATTTCAGGTGCTGGTTTTTCACCAGGTGTTCCATCAATTGATATCTTGGATAACGTTATTCCATTTATTGGAGGTGAAGAAGATAAAATGGAATGGGAAACTAAAAAAATTTTAGGATCTATTTCAAAGGATAAAACAACCATTGATTTGGTACCTGAACAAGACTTAAAAGTTAGTGCTCAATGTAACAGAGTAGCAGTTTCTGATGGTCATACAGAATGTATCTCGTTGAGATTCAAAAATAGACCAGCTCCTTCTGTTGAACAAGTTAAAGCTTGTTTAAACGAATACGTTTGTGATGCTTACAAATTGAAATGTCATTCTACTCCAAAACAAACCATTCATGTCTTGGAACAAGATGATAGACCACAACCAAGATTAGACAGAAATAGAGATAACGGGTACGGTGTTTCTGTTGGTAGAATTAGAGAAGATCCTGTTTTGGATTTCAAAATGGTTGTCTTATCTCATAATACCATCATCGGTGCTGCAGGTTCTGGTGTTTTGATTGCTGAAATTTTGAAAGCAAGAAACTTGATTTAATGATTCTCTATATATTTGATTCTTCTTTATTTTATATAAATGTGTATTCTTTTTTTCCTTTGTGTGTACATATTTGAAACATTTGTAATGATTTGATTTAATAGCAATTTTATATATATGTATATAATGAGGGAAAAAGGTAAAAAAAAAACTTGTTCATTGATAAACCTAACTCAACAATGGTTCTTCCTCACTCTCATCATCAGTTTTTTTAATGAAGACCTCTGGATCATCAACAATTTTAATAAAATTTAAAGAGAGCAAGGCAGCAACGGAAAAACACGTTGGAACAATGAAAAATAGAGCAGGATGGGTTTCATGAGTTTTCTCAAAGAGTTTTAAAAAAATTGGAGGAAATCCAATCAACATTAAAAATCTTAAAATTGCAAAATCTGTAAAAATTTGACCCGTATTTTTTGGATCACTGTATTTAACCACAGAATTAGGTATAGTTGGTGATGCAAAGGAGAAAACTGATAAGAAAATCGCATTTATATACAATCCGGCATTTTGGTTTTTAACAATAAGTGGTGATACCAACCCCAATATAACACCAAGGGCATATAAGTTCAAATTGGTCATATCGATTTTATCGATGGAAAATGATAAATATTTAAACCCGATTTTGTCTTTCAAAAAACTGTAATAGTATTTGGGAAATAGAAGCAATGAACAAAAACCAACAGCACTCGATATACTCATATAGTAGCCTATTTGAACCGAGGTCCATTTAAGATTTATCATAGCATACGAGACCAAAGCCTGTATTGTACCATCCATCGTTCCAACAACAAAAAGCTCAACAAATAGCAAGACCAAAACGTTGTATCTAGGTATCAAAGACCCACTTGGAGTCTTTGGCAAGTAGAAAGCCTTCAACGGTTTCAACACGTCCAAGATCGCGTCCATTCTCAGCAGATGATACAGTTTTCTTCTTTTCGATATTGTTCCTTGCTCCGCAACTTTGGAGTTTCTTCTCTGTTGCATGGCCGCTTCATGTTCAGATTTGGACGCGTTTCTTCTATGACTGGTAGTGGACTCTTTCAAAAACAAGAACACCCCAATGAAAAACAGCAAGTAGAACGCACCGGATACGTATAGAGTAGTGTAGTTGCTGAACGTTTTGGCCACAAAGGAACTTACCAATGGACTAACAATGCTTATTCACGCACTAGCGCTACTCAACAAAGAGAAATATATAAATCTTTTATCTTCAGGAACAATATCACTGACGTAGCTTAGCGATATAATGCTAACAGCCATGTCATCACCATCACACGCTGACAAGATTTCAAAAGTCAACAACAATGACAAACTGCTGGGACAAGCATCGGAAAAAATATAAAAGTAGCCCAGACTTTTCAAAACAGTGATAAAGGCACATATTTTCAAAGCAAAGACTCTGCCGCGATGGTCACTCATGATACCATATTTCGAACACGCAATCATACCTACACAGTTAGCAAACACTCCAGAAAGTGCCATGAAAGTGATATAATCTTTCTCGCCCTGTTCAATCCCACGGGAATTGTTGTTGACAAGTTTGGTTTTGTATTGTTCCAACATAGGAGCAATAGTGATCGTAACAGCAATAGTTCTGATGGCCAAAAGAGTCATTAGGACATAGATACTTGGTTTCATGTTTGTAAAGACCCCTCTGGTTAAATACTTGGAGTCAAAGAACCCCCACGAGGATTCTAAAATAACTTCTTCGTCCTCTAGGACATATTCGCTGGAGGCAGCGGTCTCGACAGTGGTGCTTTGCGAACCTTTCAATGTTTCTGTACTCATTGTAGTTCAGTAATCTTTTTGATTCTTGGTCTTGTATATCTTATCATCTAGGGTCCATTTTTAGAATGACGCGGTCTATAAACGAATTTCTTTTCTCCTATTAATTTAAATACTAACTCGAAATTTGTTATCGATGATCGGACTTAACACTATTTATACTTACTAAGCACATAATCATGGCTTCATTGTTTAATCATATTTTTTTCATTCAGAAAAACGAGCCTAACTCGCGGACGTAAGATTGGGGCTCGGAGATAATTTTTCATGACCCTATTCTCTGTCGTAGTCGAAAAACGGACTTTCGTCGTGCATATCAGAATATACAGAAGAAAAAACACACAGGATTCGGACATCCAACTCTTGCAATGTCCTTCTCACCCTGTGAAAACAATAGCAAAGATTTTTCGCAGTTGAGCGGTTCCAACATGAATAAGAAAACCCAGTGCGCCAATAAAAGACGCCGATGGAAACCACGCTTCTTAACTCGGAAGACTCAATTTACGAGCACATATTTCACAGATATATTGATTTGGAGTCAAACACAAACTCCCTAAGACAAGATCTCGGTATACAGACGAAAACGAACGAACTCATCCACATTGAATTTGATCCTCCTGAGTGTACTGCAACCACCAAAAGCAAACCCAGACAGACTCGAAGAAACAGGAAAAACAAAAATGACGCACCGTTGATAGAAACCCAAAAAGCTACGAGTGAAGTGCCCAATACAGCGCATGCATATCATGTAGAGCTTTACCAGAGTATTACTTCACTCAACTCATCGAAAGACAACAACAACTCGACTACAGGATACGTTGTCTGGCAAACAACACCATTTTTCATAGATTGGCTTTTGTACCATGTTTCTGACACACATAAAGCCGCTCCGTATACTGAGCTTCTGGATTTGAAAGAAGTACTACTCAATTCAAACATCATCGAGCTAGGCACTGGAATATCCCCCGTGTGTGCTATAATATTATCCAACTATTTGAACAATTCTAGATACTATGTTGCCACCGATCAAAAGGGGATATTGCCAGTTTTGAAAAAGAATCTGACCTTGAATAGGAACATTATTGTTAATAACAAAAACGACGTAGTCTCGTCCACGTTGAACTGGAACAACAGTAGAGAAGTTTCAGAGCTCAGTGAAATGACACAAAAAAAAGAGTTTCATGTAGAAGTGGAGCCACTAGATTGGGAGCTCACAACCATGGATAATACCACACCATTTGTTCAGAAGGTAATGGATGACCAGGAAACTCATAGCTGTACGATACTGGCCATGGATGTTATTAACAATGATTTTCTTATCAAACCATTTTTGCAAACACTGGAAACTTTGTTCAAAAAGTGGAAAATCAAACACAAGAAAGAAGAAATAAGAGCTGTTATAGGAGTACAACTGAGAGCCCAAGAGGTGGTGCAAAATTTCATACTCGAGGCTGTATTGGAATTTGATTTCAAAGTTCAAGTGGTGCAATCTGATTATCTGAACAGTTCAAGGTTTTGCATTTATGTGATTTCTCCTGCAATGGACGTGTTGTGAATTTGTAACTAGAACACACATATGGATACACATACAAACTCTGTCTTGGACAAAATCTAACTTAGCAAGAGGTCCTCTTCACTCTCATTGTCAGTCTTTTTATTGAAAACGTCTGGATCATTAACAACTTTGATAAGGTTTAGAGAGAGCAAGGACACAGTAGACAGGCATAATGGAATGACTAAGAAAAGTGATGGATGTTTTGCATGAGTCTTTTCAAAAACCTGCAAAAACAACGGATGCACTGTAATCAATAGTATAAATCTCAAAATCGCGAATGCTGTGAAAATTTGACCAGTGTTTTTTGAATCATTGTATTTGATAACTGAATTGAGTAAAGCTGATGCTGCAAATATGAAAATGGCTGCAAAAATTGCATTCATATACATTCCTAAACTCTTGCTCTTCAATACAAGGGGGAAACAACACAGCTAGCATTTTACCAATAACAAACAAATTCAGATTGACCCAATCAATTCTATCTATGTTGCATTTAATATTTATTTTAAATTGTTTTTTGGGTCTTATTTATATACAATATCTTGCACCGTTTGTTTTCTCGTAAATTTGTTTACGAAAGCCAAGGCCGGATTTAACGCTATGTTTGCTTATTAAGCTTTTCATCATGGCTCCCTTTGTTTAAAAAAAACGAAGCACTAACATGTCATCTTCGCTGCTACGAAGAAGGTCCATAGATAATAGTTCCATCCGCGGAGATAGCTACGTTTGATAAAAGGTGCTCGGAAAACCGCGGATACATGATATTTGCGAAATTGGACTCTTTGCACACATATCTTTGTCCGAAGGAAAAAAGAAGTAGTTCGGACTTGATCAACAACTCGGTGTGAATGAAAAAAAGTTCCCAGTGTGGTCAATCTGCTAGCGATTGCTGTGAAGCGCAATAAAATCAATATTCTTCTTTCAGTATACATCAAATTACCCACAATAACAAAAATACTATAGCAAACCTCTACATTGGATAAGAGTATCGAATAACAGAAACCATTGAATTGCTGAACAGACTGTCGTGGTTTGTGGTACGTGTATAAATTTTTAGAAAATTCTAGCAGTTCAAGGTTACAAAAATAAAGTCTGTCAATACACCATTTTGTGTTCAAGAAAAAAACCAAACTATCAAAATAAACAAGCAGATGTCATCTGCTTTTGGAACATCAACACCGTCATCTGGTTTCAGCTTTTTCAATCAGCAAAACAACAACAACATTGAGAAAAATGCTAACAACAGGAATACGACTAGTGGATTCATGAGAACTACCGATAATAGAAATCAACAGGGACAGGGACAGGGTCAGGGGCGGTTTTCAAACTATAGAAAAAACAACGAACAAAGAGACGGATCCGATCAAACATTTAAGAACTCGAAAAGAACGATAAACGCTGGCTCATCAACCAAAAGTCGCTTTTCAAATAACGGGAGTAGTAAAAATACAGAAGTCTCAAACGCTGGTGGTGACCGCAGAAAAATTTTCAGCAATAACGTAGAGAAACAAAATGCACCAAGAAAAGCCACTTCAAAGCAGAGCAATTCCGATTCTAGGGCTAGCAACAATGTCCAAAACACCCATAGTAACAATAAAAATACAATTTTGAACAATAACATGAACGATACTAATAAAATAAGTAATAATACAACAAAAAAAAATAAAACAAAAAACAAAACAATACTAAAGCCTCTTTCAAAAGAGAAAGAGAAAATTTTGGGCTCCCTTGTAACAAATCCTTCCCAGTTTGGATTCAAGCAACACGTCCGTGCACCTAGGGAACTACCCAAATTCATGCTGAGACAAAAACCACAGTTATACCAATCAGACTTTAAGCTAGATTCGTGGGATCAGGCTAACCAAAAGAAAATGCTTCAAGTGGAAGAGTCGAATTCCAACGACACTCAGGGGTTGTACGACTTGTATAGAAAAATGAGAGTGATGGAAAGAAAGATGATGGAAAACAAGAACTTGGTGTATAAAGCTGAGGAGTCGAAAGATTTGTCTGAAGCAATTGTCTTTCAAGGAACCTGTCTAGACATGTGTCCCATATTTGAAAGGGCAAGAAGAAGTTTGGAGAACAACGTTTCAAACGCGGAGAAGGTCGAGGGAAAGATAAACAGGAGTAGGGCCATCAAAGCTTTTGCCAGACCAGCTGCTTCTGCCCCACCTTCTTTACCTTCTGATGTCAGACCTCCACATGTCTTGGTCCAGACTTTAGACTACATAACCGAAAACATCATCAAGAACCTACCCGAGGGAGAGTCATTTTTGTGGGACAGAATGAGATCTATAAGACAGGATTTTACTTACCAGAATTACTGTGGTCCCGAAACAGTTGATTGCAATGAAAGAATTTGTAGAATCCATTTGCTAATTTTGCATATAATGGCAAAATCAGATATAGAGTACAGCAAACAGCAAGAGATAGAACAGTTGACCAAATCTCTGATCACCTTATATGAAATATATGACTCTGCTAGACTTTCCTCGATAGAGTATCCCAACGAGCCGGAATTCAGATCATACTGGCTTCTTCATAACATGAGAGATCCTGAGTGTGATTTCGTGATACAGAATTTACCAGCTCATGTCATCAACGACAAGATGGTCCAGTTAGTCTTGACATTTAGAAGAATAATCAGCAATTCAAATTTTAAAGAGAGAGGGTACATTCCCACACCAAATGGGCTAAATCTGTATAGATCATTCTTTCAGCTGCTTTCTGACACCAAAACGCCATTTTTGGTCGCCTCTTTCTTAGAAAGTTATGTGAATGAAATTAGATTTTACGGGTTCTTACAAATGAAATTGAGCACAAACAAAAAAATCAAGCCGATCTCTTTTCAAACCTTTATTGATGTGTTTCTCTTTAACAACACACAAGAGTTGATAGAGTTTTGTCAGTATTATTCCATAGACATTGTTGATGGAGACCACATTTCTATCCAATCTTTAAACTATTCGAATCATCTCATTCCTGAAAAGACTCCGATGAAACAGGCGTGGTTGAAATGTGTTGATCAAAAATTATCGCAGTGTGGAGAATACAAAAAAGTGATTAATGTCGGTGCTTCAAATTTTGAGTCGCTTCATTTGAAAAGTGCTCAAGATGGTAATGACATTAGCTTAGTGGTGAGTGCAGATGACGACGATGATGATGAAGAGAAAGGGGAGGAGAAAAATAATGGGAAAAGAGAAAACGCTTTCTCGTCTTTTGATTTCAAACCAGTTGTTGCAGAGAAAGCATCTGAACAACACGTCACTTTTCAAAGCCCAAACAAAACTATCAGCAGTAGCAAATCAAACACGAAAAAAGACGATTTAATCTCTGGTGTGTATGCAAGTACTGAAAAAAGCGTGCCATCTTCTTTCACGCCTGCGTCTTCAACTAAACAGTTTTCAGCTATGGATGGCTTGAAAGTTCCTATCCCCAGTTCTGCATTGAAAACAAGCAATTCAGGTGGCAAAGTGCTGTTGAGCACAACTCCAACACCGATGATCAATTCGTTTAACAAATCGAAAGCAGGACCAACCAAAAATGGTAGTCCACCAAAAGATCTAAACTCCTCGTTCGATTTAGGACTATCCAAATCAAAAGAGCCAGCAGTTTTTGCAACTGAAAAAAAAGCTTTCAATTTTAAGATGTCTGATAATCCTGTTCAAAAAAATTTAGCTGGAAACAAGGAGCGCGAAAGTAATGCCCTTAGGACAGAATTTCAGGAAGAAAACCAGATCGCAAAGAAAGAAAAAAAACAACTCCTTCGCGACAGGGAAGACCAGCAACAAGGAGCAAGAAGACGGAAAATAATAGAGAATGTTGGAAACCAAATAATCGATGAGTTCTGTCAAAAAGAGGTTGCTTCTATTGTGTCTGCAAACTTGGAGAGGTATTCCCTGCGTGAGAAGAAACTTGACACTATTGCACAGGAGTTGTATCAGGCGTTTATTCACGAAAGGCTATATTTGGTTTACCTTGAATCGCAAGCTGAATTGCAAAGAGACGAACGTTTGAAAAAAACATACTTGTCCCAGTGGACTAAAAAGTGGAAGAAAAATGTATTGAAAAAGTCTAAACTAGCGGAGTTACACAAGGATGTATTGAAAGTGGAAAAAAGCTTAGGAGTCGTGAATAAAAGAAACATCTCCATGGAATATTATCTGCAAGCGTCTCAAAAGCACGCAAACACGTTAACAGGTCGGTACAACCACATGGTTTTTCCAAGCACAAACGAAAAGAGAGAATTTCCTTTAGACTCGTTGGATTGCGGAGTAAAGAATGTTCATTGTTTGAATACAAATTTCAGCTCGGTGTGGAAGAGTTATTTTGATCACATTTACGACACCAAGCAAAAATTAATCGATTTCAGTAAATTAGATGGAGTGCAAATCGACATCCAAGTGTTCTCTGATAATTGGGGTAGCTCTACAAGCCAATGGCTAGTTGATAATTTTAGAGTCGGTGAAAAAATTGAATCTTCATTTCCAAAGAAAAAAATGGTTTTAAACATTGAAAAATTTGATACTAATGATACTGTGCCAAAAAAGTGTAGCAATATACAACTCCTTGTATTCAATACTGGTATTACAGATGACGATATATTTGATTTGGAAAACAAGCTACAAAGAGATGGTGAATTGCTAGTCTCTATACTGAATAGTAAGAGTGTCTTGGAGAACAATTACAAGATGAATATATTGCTGTTATACTGGGAATCAAAGGAAACCAAATTTAGCATGCAGCAGTTGTTTGAGCTATTTCAAATTGAAAAATTGTTTAAAATTTTTGGCAATGATTTGATTAAAAGAGTGGATTTTTTGAAAATCGGCAATTCTCAATCCATGGAGAATCTAAAACTGGGACTACAAGAGATTGCACAAGATTTCCAATTTGAATTGACATCCGAGCATGGCGTGTCTTTTTTCCAATCTTTGAAGAAAATTCAAAATGAGAGAATTTCAGAAAAGAGAAGATTGTCCAACTATTTATTCACTTCTAATATTTCAAATGATGATGATGATGATGATAATACTGTTGATTTCAATGGTACTCAAAGCAGCGATAACAAAAGAAGCAAGATTGATGAGAAGTTGGAGAAAATGTTGCAAGAGGAAAGAGTCAAATATGCCAAACAACAAGCTAACAATAAGAAAAATACGTTCAAACACATGAAACCATTCACTGCAGTTCCACAAAACAGTACCAGACCAAATAGGAAAATATCTGTTTTGAATTCTGAATCATCTTTTACACCACCCTCAAGTCATATTACTCGTATGAATAGCATTAGAGAAGAAGAAATAGATTTAAAAAATAAGGAGAGATCTGCGTCTAATATAAGCAATTTTGCAGACATCTCACTAACAGGAATTCCAGCAATTGGCAGACTAGACGAGTCTACGAAAAATATGATGAGGAAATTAACTTTCAATTACAGAAACATGGATGATCTTGATGAAAAGAGTTTAGTGTTGAAGTCACCAGCACCCTTTGACACAGCATCTGCAAGTACCACAACACCGACTTTCAACAGTGTCTGCAAAAGAGTACCTAGTTGGCGTGTACCGTCCTTGGCCAAGACCCCTGTCAGCAGAATCCCTTCATTGAATTACCAGCGTATACATGAAGAGAGCATCGTTGTTAAATCAGACACAGATATATTCAATTCTGTAAGAAAGCAAACCATGGTTTCTAAACAACACATACAGCATCCTCATCAGAGAAAGAAAAGAAACATCTCGGTGCAGGCTTTGGAACTACAAAAGATGGTAGAGTCTGCCACCGACAGATTGAAAAGCCTGAAGAAATAGTTTTCTTTTCTTTCTTTTTTCCCCAACTATTTGTGCTAATATATATTATGTACAATCTGTAATGTAACAACGATAAGAGCACATAGATTTGAAAAAAAATAAAAAATAGACCACGTTGTGTAATCAATATAATTAATTAAACATTGTAATCATGTATAATACAAACCAGGTACCACACACTACGGCACCTTTCCATGTCTCAGAAGAAGAAGCTATTAGAGGAATGACTCCAGATAAACATAGGTGTGGCTATGATACGCAGTTTTCCTTATTTGACATATCGCGTAGAGAGATAAGAAAAAAAAAAAAAGAGGCGCATACAATAAAGATGAAGAAGAGAAAAAAAAGCACAACCAAATTTGTTTGTTTGTTTGTGTGTGTGTTTTCAGGGTCCTTTTGTTGTTGTTCTTTCGTAGAGCAGGAGGAGTGGGAAAATAAAGGTGCAAAGCGAGTCAGATTATGATTTGTAAACTGATTTGAGAAAAAGGGTTTAAGGCAGATTAAAATAGGAATTAGTAATGAATATGTATTTTAGATAAGGATGATGATTAGACACGTGTTATCCATACGCTGGAATGGAAGAACAATAATAATCATAATAAAACGGTTGATCTTCCGCGCTCTCTCTCTCTCTCTCTCTCTCTCTCTCTCTCTCTGCCTAGTGACTATTCAGAGCAGGAACATGAATATGTACTTTCTGATGATCCTTGTTAGTTCTATTGCGACTCCACACGTTTGTATAATCTTAATATCTACAAAATACATTGCTCCACACCTGTGTTATGGTGATGTCACATTTACTCATCTCATCTCACCTCATCTCATCTCATTAATCTTGCAGTAACCATGGAGTGTCTCGTGACTACGGCATTTGCTAAACGTGTCTATAATAAAAGTACAGGATAAAAAAAAGGATAGAAAAAAAAATAAAAAAATTAATTCATTTGATAATAAACTTTTTTTATTTTCTGATTTTTGTATTTTCTTTTTATCTATATCTGTAATCTAATAAATGCCTGACTTATAGTAGTGTCATCTGTTTCGTTTTCGACAATTATATATAACGTATGGAAACCCCACAATAAGTATATAAGATTTGTTTGAATCTAATGAAATCATAGTTTATTTATTATCTGTATTCATTCTATCTACAAGCACATCAAATCACAAAACGAAAAGAATCTAAAACAACAAGTTTGGATTAAACGAATATTTGCATTTGTACATATACACCTAATCGAAAAAAAAGCAAAAAAACAAACAAACAGAAATAATAATAATAATATAAACATGGTTTGGGAACATTTGAACGTTTCTAAAGCACATGTTGCCTATGCATGCGTGGGAGTATTTTCTATTACTTTCTCCCTTGTTTCGTATGTGGTGAAGGAAAAACTATATACTGGGGAATCCACAGCTGCCACTATTTTCGGATTAATCGTGGGTCCACACTGTCTTAACTGGTTTAATCCGTCGAAATGGGGGAATCTGGATAACATCACTTTGGAGTTGAGTAGAATCGTTTTATGTGTTCAAATTTTTGCCACAGCTGTGGAACTTCCGAAAAAATATATGATGAAGCACTGGGTCAGTGTGTTCATGTTGTTAGACCCGGTCATGACTGCTGGGTGGTTGATATGTGGTGCCTTTATCTTCTTGGTCATGCCAGGGTTTTCGTTCCCTGATGGGTTGCTAGTTTCTGCCTGTATCACAGCTACCGATCCTATTCTTTCTCAATCTATTGTTTCGGGGGCTTTTGCTCAAACGCATGTTCCAAAACATTTGAGAAATTTGATCAGAGCCGAGTCAGGCTGTAACGACGGTATGGCCTTCCCCTTTATCTATCTATCACTACATTTGATTGTTGACAAAGGTAATGCCGGCGAGATTGTTAAACAATGGTTTTGTGTTACATTGCTTTACGAATGTGCTTTGGGGACCGTTATTGGTATTGTTATTGGGTATTGTGGTAGACACATAATCAAATACTGTGAAGCCAAGAGGTATATCGATAGAGAATCGTTTTTAGCATTCTATATTATTTTGGCCATTACATGTGCCGGGTTTGGTTCCATCTTAGCAGTTGATGACTTATTGGTTTCCTTTGCTGCAGGTGCTGCATTCGCATGGGATGGTTGGTTTGCCAAGAAAACTCATGAAACACATATCTCTACAGTCATTGATTTGTTGTTGAATTATTCGTATTTCATTTACTTTGGTTCCATTATTCCATGGTCTCAATTCAACTCTCACATGTACGGTTTGGATGTTTGGAGGTTGGTGGTTCTTGCCATTGTGATTATCTTCCTAAGAAGATTGCCCGCGGTGATGACTCTTTGGAGATTCATTCCCGATGTCAAATCTGTCAGAGAGGCTCTATTTGTTGGTTGGTTTGGTTCTATTGGTGTTGGTGCTATCTTTGCCTCGATTTTAGCAAGATCAGAACTAGAACATTACTCTATTCACGCCGAACACGTTCTATTAGAACACTTACCTGCAGAAAATTCCAAATACTATAGACTGATATACACATTATGGCCATTGGTTACATTTTTTGTGGTCACCTCTATTATAGTTCACGGGTCCTCGGTGGCAATGATGATGTTGGGAAGACATTTAAACACGATAACTCTAACAAGAACTTTTACAGCACACACCACCGGTGGTGGTATGAAGGGTCCTTCCTGGATGCAAAGATTGCCAGATTTGAACACAGAGGGACAAACTGTTTCTTTGCAAAGAATCGATACTATGGCTCCTTCAAATACAAGCAACGAGAAATTCTTTCTTTCCGATGATCAATTAGCAAGAGTTCCAACTGTTGAAACAGGCGGGGCATTAGGACTTCCATACATGCCAGAAACTGACATATCAGGTAAAAAGGAAAGAGCAAGACCAATCGGTGGAGCTCCAAGAAAACAGAAAAAGAAAAAAGAGTCTAAAGCATTGGAAAAGTTGAAAAATTTTAGAAGAAAGAGACAAGAATTTTTCGGTATGGAAACTGATATTGATAAAAACTACCTTAAACTGGATGAAGAAAGAATTAAAAGAGAAAAAGAGGCCAAGGCAGCTTCGTTTGCGTTGAGTCCTATTGGAGGCAACAAGAATCAAACATCTGAGGCTGGTGTCTATAGTGCTGATAATTCTAAAAAATCTGGAGATGTGGAAGAACATGTTATTCACTCTGCGTCTCAAAGTACGGAGCAACAACAGAAGAACGATCAAGACGGATACGACCAGGCATCGTATGGTGATTATGATTATGACGTAGACGAAGTCTACAACACACACAACCAATACCAATATGGAGAGAACGATCAAGGCGTAGAGTACAACTACTCTGATGAAGAATACGACAGCCAAAACCCACAGTTTTTACACAATAATCAAGAGATGAACTTGGTTACCGGCAGCGTCAATCACTTGGACCGTATTGCCTCTCATATTTCTGGAAAAGAGCAACACAACAACACGGGCGATCCAAGAAATGTCAAGTACAAAAAAGAGACCGGTTCCTTTAACGACTTGGAAAAACAGCAGTCAGTCGAGAAACTCAATAAACAAGAAGCGTTGAACAAAATATATTCTTTGACTCACGATACGGGCAACAAAGCTTACACAGTGGGCAAAGACATCATCATTGAGAACAAAGACGGGGAAGTTATTGGGCATGCAACCTTGGAAGATGACTCTGCGTCTTCTTCTTCAGCTTCGTCCAAGCTAAAGGAAACTAAGACTAGCGACAATGAACTAAAAAGCGTGAAATCTAATAACAGTGTCATAAGTAGAGTGTCCAAAATAGCTTCTGGTGGGGCAAGCGGGTTGAAAAAAATACTTTCAGGTGAAGACTACTCTTTACCAAAACAAGATCCAATCACAAAAGAACACAAAAAGTATTATGCTTACAGAATCGACAATCAATTAATTATTGAAGACGAAAATGGTGACGTTTTGAGAAGGTACAGAATCAATACACAAGACAACGCAGACAAAGGCTCTTTGGAAGATGGTGAAAACAGACACAGATCTGACTCGTTGATGAACAAAGCATTGTCGAAAGTCGGTTTGGGTAGAAAATTCAGCCACTCATCTGAACACGTTGCGCCGGAAACAGAAGCAGCTGCAGCAATTTCCGTAGCAACATCCGTCAAGTCTCCTGTTGCGTCAATCCCAAGTCACTTGAAAAAGGAAACCTATCCTACATCGCCAATAAACTACTCTGATATTGACGAAAATGAGGATGAGCTGGACGAAGAAGATGCCGAAACAGACAACGAGGAGTACGATGACGATGACGAGGACGAGGATGAGGATGAGACTGATATCGAGAGGTACAGAAGGTTGGCTGCTGCGTCGCAACAGGACCAAGGTGCCAAAAATTAGATTGTCTCACTTGTAGATTGTCTTACTTGCAGATTGTATATTACGTAACTGTATATTTTATTATCTTTTTTTTTAGCACCATCTAGCCTTGAAGTAATAAAAACCGGACTGTTTTGTTGAGTCGCGTGATAAGAGCAAAAATATAAAAAAGGAGAATCGGCTTAGATCAAACAAAGATGGAATAGCTAATTTAATGGTTATCGTAGACTGAGATCACGACATAGCAAAACTACACACCAACACTCCAAGAATAGTAAAACGAACAGCAACTGCACATAAATGTCTGCATCAAGCACTGATAAAGAAAGTGAACGGGATAGTTACGATCATATGAACAAACTCTTTCCCGTAGCAAACAATCTGGCTGTCAGAGGATCGCATCGAAGCAGGAAAATCATCCAGCCTTTTACAAGTAACTTCTCATATGAAAATAAAGGAAACAACTTCAACCACTCGGACTTGGAAAGTTTGGATGATTCCATCGACACAAACATTTTGAAAGACATTGCTGTGGAGTACGGGCGTGGAGGAATAAACGAGCACCTAGTGAACAACCGATATTGGTTGTCTGATGAATACTCTTCAAAGGACCAAAAGCACACTGAAAAGACCACGAGCTTAGAAAACCAATTCAACGAATTCACCCAGTACAACAAAAAAGTGGAGAAAGAATATCATCTAAGAGAAAAACTTGACAAAATCATGAAAAACAGAGGTAACGTGGAAGTCTTGAACTCCGAGGGTCTTAACAAACTATATTGCCTATCTCAGGAAGATGAAGTCAAGCAAAAAGCATCCATTCCTCGGTTTTTCAAATCTCAAGCTCAAAGACTCAAGTCTGTTTTCACCAATAAAAGAAATGAGCCTGTAGAAAAAAACAATCTATCACAAGAACGGTCCAACGGGACAGAAGTTCTAGACGACAAATTGTCTGTTTGGAATATCGACCAGCATTTGTATTATCGCACTATTGATGATGAACTATACGAGAGACCCAACGGGGCTAGCAACAGTTCGAACCAGGAAAAAGACACACAGCCTAGACAGCATGTTTTCAAAACTCAATTTCACAGTTCAAAAAACTCGCAAGCTCATAACTCAGTTCAAAGAGTGTTGACGACCAATCACCTAACAATGATCGCAGTTGGCACGTGTTTGGGAGTAGGTTTATTTATCTTATCCAGTCATTCGTTATACGTCGCAGGGCCCCTCGGCACCTTACTAGGGTTTCTAGGATGTGGTTCCATTGTCATTTCCACGTTATTGTCTTTTTCTGAAATATCCACGTTCATTCCCTTATCTAGTGGTTTTAGCGGATTGGCATCTAGATTTGTGAGCGACGCTGTCGGGTTTGCTGTCGGGTGGTGTTACTGGCTAACGTACTCCATATCCCTTCCCAACAGTATTGTTACGGGAGCAACTATTTTACAGTCATATTTTCCAAATCGCAGTCACACTATAGTTGCAGTGATATCCGTTACTTTGCACATCATCATTTGCTCAGCGATCAACTTGTTAAGTGCTCGGCAATTTGGTAACAGCATGTGCATAGCAGGGTATATCAAAATAATAATAGCTGTTCTGCTGATAATTGTGATGATTGTAATGAACACGGGTGGCGCTCACAAAGACTACGTTGGTTTTAGATACTGGGATAAAGACAAGTCGCCCTCCAGTTTGGAACTCTATGGGCCATTTAGACCCAAATTCAACGTCGAAGACTACTCAAGTACGTTGATTTTCCCGCAAGGTGGAATTGGGGGAGCTACCGGACGTTTCTTGAGCGTGATTTTTAGCACGGTCAGTTCGGTTTATGCTTTTACAGGTGTCGAGGTCTAGTTTGTTGGCAATGTTGAGGCACGCAATCCAAGATCATCGTTGCCAACAGCGATTAAAACTACATTTACCACAGTCATTTTGATTTACGTTTTATCGATTTTCTTGATTGGGTTGAACATTTTCAGCGGCGACCCTAGATTGCACGCGTATTACACCAACACAAAAGAGATTGAGGACTACGTCATGAACTCCAAAGTTGATAGTTCGTGTGCGGGAAACTTACGGATTTTAAACATGATGTCGCCATGGGTGTTGGCTCTACAAAACTTTGGGTTTTGTACATTTGCTAAGGGCTTCAATGCGATTTTGTACTTTTTCAGTTTGACGTCTGGATGCTCTGCGCTTTACGCCTCAAGTCGATCACTCTATACATTGAGCGTGCAAAACAAAGCACCGAGCATATTCAACTCGTGCAACCGATACGGAGTCCCCTACATGTCCGTGCTGTTTTCAGGGATTTTCCAATTTGTTTCATACTTGGCAGTTAACAAGAAGTCTATCAGCAATTTTAAAATATTTACAGACATGGCAAGTTTGTTGATATCGATTATGTGGTGCGTTATGGATATTTCATTTTTAAGATTTTTTTATGCTTTGAAAGAGAGACCCGACATAATATCGAGAGACGATCCTGCTTATCCGTACAAGTCGCCCATGCAGCCTTATATGGCAATATACGGACTTTCCGGGTGTATCTGCTTGATCTTGTTGATAGGCTTTACCAATTTTTTGAAGCAGCAGTGGGTGACCAGGGACTTTATCACATCGTATGGTAGCCTGGTTATTTTCATGGTACTTTACTGCTCGTACTTTTTTTTCGGATCTTCCAAAATACAGAGTCTAGATCAATTGGATTTGGATAGCGGGCGGAAGGAGATGGACAGAGATATCTGGAATGAAAATACTGAATACGACTATACTTTTAAAAAGAGGTTCTATACATTTTTCCAGTCTTTCAAGTGATTCTGAAGGGTACTTCGGATAAGTGCTTGGATGTTTTCGTACAAAACTTGCTCGGCTCATGTAAATATTTGTAGTCCGTGTGTCTTTTCTTTTTTTTTTTTTTTTTTCTTCTTCTTCTTCTTCTTCTTCTTCTTCTTTTTCTTATATAGATCTTCTGATCGAAAAACGTGTAATCGATAAATCGATGTGATTGAGCAAAATGTCACAAAATAAAACAACCATAGAACAATGAGCCAGCAAGACATATTGGATAGAGCGCAGTCTAAAATCGAGGTCAAATTATATACCGATGCTTTGAGAATCCTGAAACCGTTGAAGAAACAATTGGCCATTTCTCAAAATCCAAAGTTGTTACAAACTTTTGCTGATAGCTATATGGAAACCAACAAACTAGACAAAGCATATGACCTTCTTATAAAACTAGCAGCATTAGATCCTCTAGGAGAGGCTACAGGAAATGAGAAGTTTTTCATCTTGGGACAAATCACAGGGGGGGACCAAGGTCTAGTATATTTGACTCAAGGTATACAAAATATTTCTAGTAACAAAGACACTTTGGAAGAGATTGAAACTGAAAAGATTGTTAGTGGTCTGTTGACCATGATAGAAATCTGGATGACTGACTTGTGCATGGAAGAGAATGCGGAATCCCAGTGTGAAGAGCTGGTCAACAAAGCCATGGAATTCACCCAGCAACAGTCACCTGAGGTGTGGAGTGTGCTGGGCTCCATCAGAATATCCCAGCAAAGATTCAACGAAGCCGGTGAATGTTTCGTTAATGCCTGGAAGTTTTTCCAAGTGAAGAAACAGTATATCGAAGCTTTGTTAATAGAAGGTAAAGCTGACCATGACCAATACATGGAATTGATACAGCCACTTTTGAACTGCAGTAAAATGTGTGTTGAAATGGGGCTATACGACATTTCTTTGGAAGTGTTAAATAGTACAAAGGATATAGACGAAGATAATTTAGAGGCTTTGTATCTGGAAGGTTTGACCAACTACTTAAAAGCCAAAGTTCACCAGCTGGGAATGCAAATAGTCACTCCTGAACAGTTCTATGAGTTCAACAGTCATATTGAGGAATCCCGTATAAACGCGGAAGACAAAGACACCGAAGACTTTGTGTACGATGCTAGAGTAGCATTGAGTATGCTTTTGAAATTGAGTGAGAACTGTGACGACGATGAAATTGTGGCCGAGATTTCCAATGGAGCTAAACACTTACTGGTCAATGAACTTGGAGGGCCTATCGACGATAAAGAGTTGATGGAAATCAGAAAAGGTTCCGAAGTTGCTGCTGACGAAGAAATTGACATTGATTTTGATCAGGAATAGACACCTTCCACCTGCTGCTGGTAAAACACACTCAAAGTCACCCATGCGTATTGGTTTGAGGTCTTGTTGAAACTGTGGAACATTTCTAAATATATTTTTAGCTATATACGTCATTAGGAAACTCCGTTTTTTTTCTTTTCTCAAACTAAAGTATATAATCGCCGGGTCTTGGAAATTTACTTTTTCATTTTCCCCAAGCGTGTACCAACCATTTCAATGTATATTTAAAGTCTCAATCTCCTCGTTCAAGGTATCGTTTCCTTTAGAAGAAGACCTTTGTGCTGATTGCTCTAGTGACGGCTTCTTGTCAGACGATTGTTCAGCGTGTATTATCTGAGCCAAGTATTCAGGTCTCTTGGCACTGTCAGTTATACCGTCATTCGCGTCGCTGTTTTCATATGTATGCGGTAATTGAGATTCGTGGTTGGACATGTCCTGCTCTTCAAAAACCTCGTCATCATCGAGTATTTGTAAATAGTCTTCAGGGACCAAACCCGTAGAGATCCCGTCGAGGGTTTCCACTACCAGCCATCCCTGGCCATGTCTATAGTTTATGAATACAATCTGACCCTCTTGTAAGTGCATTTCATTCTCGTTCTCACTCTCAAAGTCGTACAATGCCATTCCCTGTTTATTGATAATACAGTCCGAGGGTAGAATGTAGCTCTGTCTTTTATTCTGTAGATCGGAATCGCTGTCTATAGGATCCGAGTCAACCAACTCGTCTTCAGGTTGGAAGTTTTCTTCTGCGTCGTCCTCGTTGTAATAATCGTACAGAACGTCGTTTACCTCGTCGTCAGCCGAGTACTCCTCTTCTTCATTTTGATAATAATATCCGTAATGCAAAGGATCTTCTGTCGAATATCCGTAATCTTTCACCGATATATAACCAGGTGCCAAATATTCGTCCTCCTCGGCTTCGTTCTGTTCTTCTTCATACTTTGGAAAGCCCTTGCTGTCTGATTGGGTATCTGTATTTTTATATGAGTTCAGCATATCATGGGCGCTTGATGAGCTGATCGTTGAGTTTCTGTTGATAATGGTACTCATTTATAGTAGCAAAAAATCGGGACTGTTTGTGGCAGCTTGGGTTGAAGAAAAATATGTATATGTGTGAAGTGATAACAATTAAATACCTATTGTAGCTATTGTCGTGTGTGCCTAGACGTCTAATATTTTGAGAGAAAGCAGCTTGTTCGCAGTAGTTAATCGGAAATTAATGGACCTGGTATATTTTTTTTTTTCACTTCAAGTAAGTAATGGTGTTGTGTTAGATAAAAAAATTATCTTCTTTTTATTTCAAAAACTGGAGCTGTCTATGTGTGGTTTAAGATCTGAATGTTTCATTTTCCAGCTGTTTCATAAAAAGAGCAAAATAAAAAAAAAGTGAAAAAGAGCTAAAAATATATAAAACGTCTGCTAAGTGAGCTGGGTAAAGTGTATTGTTTTCGAGACAACGAAAAAACAAACTAAAAAAGTCTAGACCACAAAAAAGCAATTAGATAAGACCTTCTCAAAGAAGCAACAATCATATAACCACCTTCAAGTCTGACAAGCACGAAGCCCTCCAAAAGGAACACCCACACCTAGACACAGTATTTTTTCAAAGGAAACGATTGATAATCCAGAATGACCACAGCACATAAAAGTCAACTTGAAGCCAGAAACGGAGGCAAAAACAATGTCAAAACTAACATCAAACACAGTAGGCTACTACCGTCACACCAAAATCTAAAATTAAGAAATGTTCCCGAAAAAATATTGGTAAAGCAAGACCAGGAAAGTGGTGCCTCTGGACACGGCTCACAGATTTCTTTAGACAAAAATGAAGTTGATCTTGTCAACAAACTTATTCAGGAAACTGAGCCTACTAGTTTAGAGGATAAAGTGGACCAAGACGATGAAGATGACGAAGACGACGATGACGACGATGAAGAGGATTTAGAGAGGGAACTTGAACTTCTGAAAGCAGCAGCAGCAGCTACAAAAATACCTACAGAACAAGAGCAAGAAACACCTTCAACAAAAGCATCTTCTTGGAGGACAAAATCTGCATTCAACAAAAGATCCAACAAAGTCCAAAAGCCTGAGGAAAGCACACGCAAGAAACAGTACAGCACAACAGTAACCAAAAATCAATACCATCAGGACTTTCTTAAAAAATTCATACGATAGAGGAAAGAAATGGAATGACTATATATATATTTACATGGGATTTTTATTTAGTTATATATGCTTCTGTTCGGTTTTCTATATCTCAATAGCTATCAAAATTTCAACACAGATTTCAAAAAATTTCCAAATTCTGGTCTGCTCAAGTGTGGACCTCCTACAAAATCGATCTGGTTGGTATAGCAGTTCAATTCTGAATTTTTAATGTCACTAAATTGAGTGACATACTTATTCATGTAATTCACGTTCAATAATGACACCTCTTTCATAGATACAATATAATACTCAACGTCTTTCAAGACGTCACCGTTTGCTAAAGGCAGATTTATTGTCAGTAATCTTGGAAGGTTATGAACGTTGAATATTCTCATGTTATCCAAGAACCCAAAATATTTCTTCAATCCTTCCTGATCTTTCAACCAATCCTCTTCTTGGGTACTGTTTGCGTATGTGCTGTCTTGATCAATGGTTTCATGCTTTTCGTAATAAGGTTCCAATAACTGGATATAAGTGTCTTTGATGATTTTGGCATCAAACTTTAACTGGGGAGTTTTCAATATTATATGGTTTTCTTTCAAAGGTAGCAAACATCTCACCGATAATATATCTGGTTTCACTTTATCGCTGCTTTTTTCAAACCACATCTCCATTGGAGGAGGAGTTAATTGTTTGGTGTTTGCTTCCAAATCCGAATCAGTTGGAACCGTCAGTTTTGGTAAGAAATTCAAAACAGTCATAGTGGTCACTGGGGATTCTGTAAGCAATGTCAGTTCATCCTCCGAGTCCAAATACACACCCTCTTTCTCGTTTCTTATTGTTAGCTCTTCAAAGTTGTCGTCTGTTTCGATTTCTCTCTCTCCCACAGTTCCAGCTTCTTCCACAGTTTCAGAAACAACTTCGTTTACAGGAGGTAATTTCAAGACCTTTTCATTAAAGTCAGCAAGCTTTGTCGTAAAGGTATGTGTATTGTCATCGGCTTCCATATAAGACCCTATTTGGATTGATATGTTTGTTGATATTTCGTCAAGTTTTATGTCTAAATGATCGGGCACGGAACTCTCTGTCTTCTCTAGTGCTTGATATATTTCATCAACCTTTGTCTCATCAATGGTCCATTTTTTGGCATTTTGTTCAGTGGCATATCTTTTGACAGGCAATCTATCTCTGAAGTAGACTTTGTTTTTCTCGTGCCACAGCAAAGACTCAATGTCTGGATTTGGGTACTTCGTAATGCTATCTTTTTCTTCTTTTGGAGTCAAGTCAACGACTGATTCGTGAGAGCAGAAGTTGCTTTGCAAAATCGATAATAATAGTCTTCTAGCTCTGGAAAACTTTTCTTTCCCAGTGCTAGTATGGAAGTAACATTTCGTGTAGTCTCCCTCGTTGACGGGTTCAATGTAACTTCCAACTTCAGATTGGATGTATTCAACAACGGTTTTCAAGTTGACTTTTTTATCAAAATCCTCCACATTCCCGAAATGCTTTTCCACTATATCATCCACGTTGAAATTTTATATCTTGAATTTCTTCAACTTTGCCCTGATGTATACTTCACCTAACCGACACTGCTCCTTGGTACCCTTTATGCTTATCAAAGATTTGAGTTGATCGTCCTCAGTGAAAGAGCCTAACTCGACGGAAACGCTTATGTTTCTTTCATAAAGGTATCTATACGTTTCGAAATTCTCGTCTCCCAAAAACAACAAAAAAGACTGAATCTTGTCCAAGTACATGATTTCCTTATGTTCATGGACTTTCTTTTGGTTTATTTGACAGTCCCAAACGTCGTGAATGATCTGCTGAGCAAGTTTGGCTTTCAGTGCGTGGGATGAGATGATGATGTTTTCTTTTTGATGTTTCAAAAACTGTACAAATTGGCCCTTGGAGAATCTGAAGTTCAACTCTTTGATCAAATGCTCGTTGTAGTCTGCTGATATTGATTGACCAGACGGTTTCAAAAAATTGATTGCTTCTGCGATGTATTCGATGTTGTGCATTTTTTTGATTTTGCCGGTTTCCTTCTGAGACATCAATTTTTCAATACTCTCTACGGTGATATTAAATTTTGTCATTTCAATCGGGTTGTTGGTAATGCTTTGTGTATATTTTTTGTTCAAAGATGCCGTGTTTGGAACGTTTCCCCTCATGAATGCGTACTCATCGTTTTTCATTATGCTTTCTGTTTGTTGATTTTGGTATCCAAAGTTTCTTCTTCTATGTGAGTTTTTGTTAAATCTATTTTGACTCAAAACGACAATGTCCTCCTTTGGAGGTTTCAACTTTGTCCCTCTTGTTGCTGCATATGCATCGTCTTCTTCAGGTTCAATGTCATATTTGGGATAACTACTGTTATTATTATTAGCAATAGTATCATTTCTCCCACCTGTGGCAGTGTTTTCCAAGATCTTCATGGCTATATCTAACTGATGTTGATCATCTTTTTTTTCATCCTTGTTTTGCAACTCCATATGAAGCAGTGATACATTTCCATTCTTCAGGAAGTTTGTTGATGGCATTTCTGGCATATTTTCAGGATTATTTTGCTTTATAATCTTTTCTAAAGACGAAAAATAATTATCTTCGAATATGTCGTGATGCTCGTTTTTGTCAGAACCATCAAAATCATTTGTTAGGTCATCATCTGCTGTCGAATTTTTTGGTTCTTCTGGAAATTTGTTCAATAACAAATCATTTGAATAGTGTCTTGCGCATAACGGTTTTGGAGTATGGGCTATAGGGAGTACGTTTTGTATACTGGATCTGTGTATTCTGTGTGAGCACCATCTTAAGAGACAATTTCTTTTAGCAAGGTTAGTTCTCAACATTGTATCTACGTAAACCTAATGAAAAATGCAAATGCTGCTTTTACAGATGTGCAATTGAAACCTGTACTTGAATCTCTCTGGTGGTTCTAATCTGTTGTAATTGGAAGCCAATATGTGAAGGTCATCTGGACAACCGATGATCCCCCCCGTTATGGTGCTCTCAAAAAATTTTCAAGAATAATATAATAAGAAAAGAGAAAGAAAAAAAAATCTACATCCGCGTGCTCTGGCATCTCTGTTTTTGATAATGTAGAAGATGTGATAAACAATTCGTACCTGTGCGTTTGTACTAATAATAGTGAGACAATACAAGTGAAGAACTGTCGATTGCAAATCAAACAAAGGTGTCATAATAATTAATAGGACGTTGATGGATATGGAGACCCCAGTCATTTTAGAAAACTCAGAAGATGGCTCGCAGCTGTTCACAAACGAAAACGCAACACCTACGCAAGAATCACCACACATTGATCACAATGATTATTCAATAACTGAGCGTCAAGGACGTGTGGGGAATATAGAATCTGACAAGAAAATTACAAAAAAAGTGAACCTTCACCGGGACACTGTGTCGAGTAAGTACATTAGTTGGTTCAATGATGAAGTTAAGCACTCTCTGTTTTCTCCAATTTTCAATCATGATTTGAAGAAATCCAGTCTTCACATAAATAGTCGAGTTGAGAATTATGCAAAGATAAGCGGTTCAGACAAATTGCTCTCATCAGACGAAGATTTGAGTGATGAGGAGAGTGACAGAGAAGATTTCCCCAATTCCGTTGTAGCAGATGGTGATGATCTGGAGCAGAAAGAAATATCTGATACAAGCATATCACCTAAAGAGGTGGAGGTAGGTGTCGAATGGACAGAAATCGAGAAACAAGTTTTTTTCCATTGCTTATCAAGGTATTCCATAAATTTGATTGATGATTGGTATTTGCAAATTCCAACTAAGTCAAAGTTTGAAATTCTAATATACTATGAAATATTAAGGAAAACTTATGATGAAATCAAGAGCAAATCTCTGAACCAATACTTAATAAAACGTAAGGATTTACCTATTGCATATGAGATGGATGAAACTTGGGTCACTCTTGAAAACGACATTGTTGAATCGATGCAAGATGAACAGCAAATGGCTCCTGGTCACCAGCAACAGAGTGACGATGGACTGATTGATTTTTCCAAATGGGAGAAAAGATGGGAATCCGTGTACAGCAAAAACGGACTACTAGAATATTATCCGATTGACAGAGAATGTCCCAAGGTTGATTCCACAGGAACTGCTCAAACTTTGGAAAAACTGGTCAAGAGTTTTTGTACAAATTTGTTAATGGAGATTGTTTCTGGAGTTGATGAGAATGACGAGAGCTTATTTGAATTGGTTACTGGAGAACCGTCAAATCAAGAAAACTCACAGAAAAACGGAGACTTCATTGCCCAGTCGCATGAAAACGACACCGTGTCACAAAGACTAATGCTGACCATTAAACTCGAAGATGTCCATAGAGGGATAATAAACATGAAAAGAAACCCAGCAAAATACGGGATTCATCCATACACGTTATCGGAACAAGTTCCCGATACTCTCTGCAAATTCCAGTTACATACCGATGCAGAAGGGATAAACATGATTTACAACTCTATCAAGAAAGACTCATCCGGCAATGACACTGACATGAGCGACAGTTCGTCTAATAATGATACATATGATATGGGCCTATTCAAAAGCGCGAAAACAAAAACAGGCCAGGTTCCAGCATTGATTTACAAAACCTTGAATGATAGATGTCCATTGTTCGATGTTGGCGAACAAAGCAGCATATTTACACGAGGATCGATAGCAGCACCGGACTACAGTATTCCTCATAGACTCGCTAATGCAAACAGCCAAGGACAGCAACAAGGAGCCAATAATTCCAACTCGTGTCTAACCACCTCTACTTCTTGGGCTGATTTCCCCAGATCTCAAGAGTTTCAAGACCTTTTGAGGGAACAAAGCATAGATGATAAAGATCTAGCAGAATCCACCTAGTATCAACAAACACTGTTAGAGTATTTTAACAATGTTTCTTCATAGCTATTAATGTCAACACCTTAAAACAGTAGTTGAATTGATTAAACCGTATTGATCATTATCATCACCGTCTCCAGAGCCCAGAAAGATGAAGATACAAAAAAATGTGAGAAAGAAAAAAATGAAGCTGCGGAGTTGGCTTCCCGTCGGCGCGTTTTTGTAAGGGGTTTTTTCCTAAAGGGGCTCGGTTTCCGCGAGCCATAGATAACGAGATGAGTGGAGCGCACAATAAAAAATTCACAAAGCCTTATGGACTTGTTCCGATAAGATTTCAATTAAATATATTATCAGGTATATAAGACAGGTGTTTCCCTTGTGTTCATGATGCATGCTAGTGTGCCCTCTTCAACACTCACACATCATCACAACAATATAATAAACCCATCAACCATAAACCATAAATCATGCAACCGAGACTGCTAATTGCTAAAAACAAACAGATTTTAAAACCACTCTATGCCAATAGATTCACCAGACTATCTGCTTACCCACAAGGTCTGGCAGCATCCACATCCATATTGAACTGCAAAAGATGCGTTTCAACTTCTAAATCTTCTCAGACCAGTGCTTCCTTGAATACCACTCACAGATCAGATCACTCTGATTCACAGAGCATATCAGGAAACAGTAGCGATCTGATCAAAGAGTTGATGAAAATGCTACCTCCATCTGCCGATGCCTTTCTTAAATCTTTGAGCAAACCCGAATTAGTTTCTCTTGGTATGATTGGTATGTGCACTTTGAATAAACCTATCTTAGATTTGGCAATTAAAGTGTTCCCTTACGTTCCGGTTTTTCTAATCATAATGTTCATCTATAAGCTTTATTGTGGTGGGGATAATTTCCAACAAGTTTTGAAAACAGGTGAAAGACTACAGAAAAGAGGAATTAACAATATGATGCTTTCTTTAACAATCGAGGATGCAGAAGGTACAAAAAACATCGACATTAACTACATTCTCAATGAGACCATTCAATCAATTCACAAAGTGTTATTGCCCCATTTGGAGTCGCAGATCGTGGCCAATCCAGATGAAATTAACCAGATTCCACCTGGTTATATCGCATTAAAACCATCAGCTTTGATTTCTGATCCTGCACAAGTTCTTTTGAATTTTAATGATCCTAAGTGGGAAGCACAAAGAAACCAATTGATCGAAAACTGTTCCAAGATTACTCAGGTTGTCTTTAATTTGAACCAACAGCTACTAGCAAAATATCCAAATAGAAAATCTCCTTTTTTTGTATCCGTCATTGATGCAGAAAAATATGATTTACAGAAAAATGGGGTTTACGATTTACAAAGAATACTATTTTCCAAATTCAATCCTAAAGACCTGCCTATGGTTTCTTGTGTTGGTACGTGGCAACTATACTTGAGTGATTCGTACAGTGATTTGATGAAGGAATACAAAAGAGCCGAGTCCGAAGGATACAAATTAGGTTTGAAATTGGTTAGAGGTGCATACATTCATTCAGAACCAGATAGAGCAACGGTCATTCAACCGTCCAAGGAGGATACTGACAAAAACTACAACGAAATTATGACCACGGTTATTAGAGACTTGTTGGCCAAGGGGAAAAACTCATATTATGGACACTTGGTGATTGCTTCACACAACTATCAATCGCAACTGATTGCATCTGAAATGTTGAAACCAGTTCAAAACGAAAATGAGGGGAAAGCAAACATCGTTCTTGGTCAATTATTGGGAATGGCAGACAACGTGACGCATGATTTGATCCACAACCACAATGTGAAAAACATTATCAAGTATGTTCCTTGGGGTCCACCACTCGAAACAAAAGACTACTTACTGAGAAGACTACAAGAAAACGGGGATGCTGTGAGAGCAGATAATGGCTGGCCATTGTTGAAAGGAATTGCCAAAAGTCTAATATGATGTAAAGTTTATAGTATGTAACCAAAGTGTATTTGCTCAATATTCTAATATAAATTAATCTTGTAGACACTGCTCTTGTTTTTTTGGTTTTTATTATGTGGAAACTGTATCAAGGCATTCCGAAGACACGCATATTCTATTTTCTTTTTTTTTGCAATGATGCGTTCATGTACAGATGCTATAACAAAACTTGCATAATTAAAGCATCAGCCATCAACCTATCATCAAGTCATGAAATTTGTTGCTTTGGTTTCTGGAGGTAAAGACTCGTGCTACAACATCTTGCATTGCATGAGCAATGGTCATGAGCTAAGTGCTATCGAGAATTTACATCCAATAAACACGGAGGAGCAAGAATTGGACAGCTTTATGTTCCAAACAGTAGGGCATGATATTGTCTCATACTACGCCAACTGTGTCGATGAAAACATTCCTGTGTTCAGACAACCAATCGGTGCGAAAACCTCCAAAAATGTTGATCTAAACTATACTCCAACGGCCACTGATGAAATTGAAGAATTGTATACTTTGCTTGAAACAGTCAAGTCCCAAATACCAGACATCGAGGGTGTGAGTGTTGGAGCTATATTATCATCCTATCAGAGAACAAGAGTTGAGGATGTTTGCGCTAGACTGGGTTTGACGTGTTTGAGTTATCTTTGGCAACGCGACCAATTGGAACTTATGCAGGAAATGTGCTCTATGTCTAAAACAGCAAGCAAGGACTCTCAAGATGGAATGCCACTAATGGATGCAAGATTTATCAAAGTTGCTGCTGTAGGGTTGGACAACTCAGATCTAGGAAAGTCGTTGCCGGAAGCTTTTCCAAAATTATTGAAATTGAATGAAATGTACGACGTGCACATTTGTGGAGAAGGTGGGGAGTTTGAAACCATGGTACTGGATGCTCCTTTTTTCACAAGAGGGTATTTGAAGGTGACGGTTCTTAACTATTTAAACAAGGATAGCGCGTCGGATGGGGTGTTTAACGCCAAACTTGGCATTGAATTTGTTCCTCGTACTTTGGACCCATCTGTAAATATTGTAGAGATATTGCAAAAAACCTTGGCCCAACCATCCTCCCTAAGTCCCAAATGGACAAGTTTGGTTGACGAATTGAAAAACAGTATACGTGATGAAGAGATCACACCAGCCACAGAAAAGCAAGCTGCAAACACAGACTATGTGGTTTCCGTGTCACTAGTAGGAACAAAATTGTACATTTCAAACTTACACGCTGAAAATGCCAGTTTACCAGTCGAAAATCAATGTAAAGAGGTGTTTGCTCAACTTGAAAAAATATTACAAGAAAAGCGTGTAGCCAAATCACAAGTTTTGGCCACGTCTCTACTACTAGCAGACATGAGTAGCTTTGCTAGAGTGAATGCAGTTTATAATCAATTCTTCAATGTATGGAACGAAAATGGACCATTACCGCCATCAAGGGCGTGTGTTGGGTCTTCCCTAATAACTGGAGCCCTGCAACTTTCGTGCATTGTTGAGTTATCAGCCAACTTATCTCAAAATGATGCTGGACTGACGCTCAACACGAACAAAAGTGGTTTACATGTACAAGGAAGATCCTACTGGTGTCCTTGTAACATTGGTCCATACTCACAAGCTACATGGCCTGTTAATGATCAAAATCAAGTCACATTTATCAGTGGTCAGATTCCGTTACTAGCTTCTTCCATGGCAATGGTCAATAGTGGCAAATCGTATGGCGATGAAATAGAACAGTCCGTTTTAGCATTACGCCATTTCGATACTCTAAAGAACACTATTAATGCTACAAAGCAGTTATCAATCATTTGTTACACGAGCAAGAACTGCATGGTTCCTATCATTTCAAAAACTTGGAAGCTTTATGCTTCGCAAATGGCTGAATTGGATGAAGGGTGGTACGATCAGCCTGATAATTATACGAATTGTTTAACTATTGTGTTGGTCTCTGAATTACCAAGAGACTCATTATGCGAATGGGGTGGTGTTGCTTGCAAATCAATGAGTGAAAGTGATGCAACGTACGATAGTGATGATGAAGACCGTACAGAGACTACAATCAGCGCCGAATTAGACGTGATCATCCAAAAATTTGGACAGGTCGTTGAAAACAAAGAATGCAAAAGATTCTTTGTAAATGTTTTCTCAGACACCATCGAAGAGCTTTTGCATACTTTATCGCTGTTTGCTGAGATCGAATTTCACGCCACTTTGTACCACGCACCGGATTTGAATATTCCAAATTTAGAGAATGTGGAATTTTATCCTGTCAAACAGGTTTATGACTCTGATGGACGTCAAAAAGCATTCAGCTTACAGATCAAAGCCACTTTTTAAGCCGCTCTATATACTTATTTAAATAGTTTTTTAAATCTGGAACGTTTCTTTTCTTTGACTGGTTCTTTTTCTTCATTGGCAGGAACCTTTTTAACGTCTGTATTACTCGAAGGATTGTGCTTTTGTATGTGAACATGTGATGGTGCACGAGCTGAGCCATTAACTCTATCGTACAGAAACTCTGGAGCTTTTTCGGGTTGAGGCTTATCCATTTCCAAATTCAACAGACTTCTCGGAGAAGTCAAGTCCTGCAATTGCGCCATGAAACCCAAAGGTGTTAGAATGCTGTCACTTCCAATAAAAACATCTTTGTTTTTCAAACTGGACTGATCGTATGCAGCCTTCAACTCGTTATGAGTGATACCCCCAACAATGTAGTAAAAAAACCTTTGTCTTTGCACTTTTTCGTTCTCAGTATTTTTTTTGATAGACCACGCAGCCTTGTGTCTAGTGCTTCTCAAACTTGCTGAGGCAGTGATATTGGATGTTTGTACCACTCTTGACTGCTCTTCGTCAATTATTTCTATAGTCTTATCTTTAGTGTATGGGAAAGATGAATCGTCCAACAATAACGAGTTTGTCATCATTTTGGACAAGTTGTTCCCAATGGCCGGAATGAAACGAGAACTGTTGTAAATTGTTGGATCGTTTAGGATCGTTTCGTGATGCCACTCTTTATTGAACCCTTTGTCTTTAGGCGTTTCTTTAATCATGCGGAAACCCAAATTTTCAAAGATTTTTATGGTTGTCATGAAGCTTGCAAAGTGAGAGTGCTCCTTGTTTATGCCAATGAACGTCAATAGCTTTCCAAAGTCCTGCTCAATCAACCCACCACGATACAACGCATACAAAATTTTGTATCTTACTTTATCAATATTATTAGGCTTGGAAGATGCCAAGACTGGACTAATAAGTTCCTGCTCCAAATGCTTGACTTTGACTCCTTCCATAGTCTGACCAAACCCTGAAACTATCTGTTCAAAGTTGGCTATATTTGCCAAATTACGTTTCTCATTTATTGACAGACATTCGTTAATCAAAGTTTTGTGGTACGTGTACCTTCTTCTTTCTTCATCAAAATTGTTCCGATTAGCCATCAGTTGAACAATGTCCGAAGAGGTTTTTGCTTTGGATCTATCAACTAGTAAAGGATTTGCTTCAATGAAAGAATAGATTTTGAAATTAATGGTTTCTCTAGCGTCAATGATATGTTCATGTCTTAGGTTGTACCAGTCAGGATCGGTAAGTTCCCTGATAGTTGCAACCTTCTCGTCAATTTCACCAAGCTCGTTTTCAGCTTTATACGAATACGATTCATTGGATAAGTTCAAGTTTGCAACTAAATCATAAGCCATGGCTTGATAAGTAAAACTATGGATCACAGGACTAAATAAGTCTAAACTTCTAGCAGTTATCAAAAATATGGCCCTTGGTCTTGAAGAGCTAGGCGGGAATTGGTCATTACCTCTGGCGTAATCATCCAGTGCATTTTGAAATTCAAACGCAACCTTTTTAGCAATGATGCTGGCTGGACTTAGTGCGTAACTATCTTCATTCGGCTCTGAGAATCTGATGATTGGATATTCTCCGGTAACAATGCAAATGTTGATTAGCGAATGCACAGTTTTCTTAATTTATTCTTCAATCAAGCCACTGCAATGCATGTTGTAAAAAATCTTCATCGAGTCGGATACACCCATTGTTTCAAAATACTGTGATTCTTTTGGAATAAAACTGATATTCATTTCAGCCAAGGATCTCAAATTTTGAGGCACATATCTCTTGTGGTTCAAAAACATTTCCAAATGTTCATCGAATCCTGGTAAGAATCTGATGTTTGCCTTCTTGTATTTTGGAGGGCTGTTTGAAAAGTCTGCGTCTATACAGTTGATATTGTACTTGGTTGGCTGTAACAAATAAATGGCCTCTGAAGATGGTTCTCCCTTTCTATCTTTTGCATCAATGATATCAACACTAGTGACATATTTGAGTAGTTCGTTTATATCAAGAAACAAATAGTCAAACACATTCTTCACTACCTTATAAATCACCAAAAATTTGATGCCGTGTGGCGTTTGGACATCGTGAAGAGTCTCTAAAATATAAGCTTTCTGTAGCTGTATCAAGTCACTCATTGCTGATCCCAAATTTCTTTCTTTCTACCTATTAGTATCTTTCTTCAGTGGATATTTCAAAGCGAAGTGTTTTTGTTTCAGCGAAACACACTGATGAAGAAAACATGCTAGACCTGAAAAATTAAGAAATATCATTTTTTCTACTCTTGTTGTAGAACGAGTTTCGAAAAGAAAACAAAAAAAAAAAAGCTATTGATTAACTAAATGTTTATTAAATAAAGTCTACAAATAAGAAGATTATATCAACGATGCTGAGAAAGCTAACGACCACGTCAAAGATTGGCCTCCATCCAAGAATTGGCGACCAAAATTAGGATCGCTGAAGAAGTTGTACGAAGTTTGAGCGTCAAACAGAGCTACATTAAGCATGATAATACCTTTCCACCCATCGTTTATAGTATCAACAACAGATTGTAATCTCTCTTCATACTCCTCTCTAACAAACGTTGGTGATCTGATGAAAGTGGATATTGGAATAATCGGAATGGCGTGAATCATCTGGATGTACTCGATGTTATTCCCAAAATAAGTAGCGTGGTCAATTTTGTTTTCAAAAAAAATACCAGCCACTTTGTTTTTGGCAAAATTAGAAGGTTGCACTTCGTTTTCATTGCTGTATAGAAAGTAATTATTAAAAGAGTTTTTCATGATTCCAAGTTGCAAATTCCCGATACTTTCTAGATTTGTGTTACCACTCACATTTCCCCATAGTTTCAATGCATAGGATGCATTTGCGTCTTCCGAGCTCGACTCTTGATCTTTACCATCTCCACTAGGAAACAGCCCTTTGGCCCAAGAATGTCCACCAAACCAATCAAAAGCTCTGAAAACCGGAAAGTAAGGATCGCTTTCGCTGGGATTGGCATAGTCTCTGACCAAGGAATTAATCCACTCTCTATTGGTTTGTAGCCACTCATCGTTCCCGGTCAATTCTTTATCAATCTTGGCAATAATGGCACCTGTCAAAACGTGATACCCGTAATGGAAATGATGATCGTTGTAATACGCGTTTCCGAAATCCTGAGATTCGCTTCCTGATGAAACCAAACCGTTCCAAGACGTATCATAGTTTAGTGGTAATATTTGTTGGTTGTCCACAAACTTTTGAAATGCTTCTTTCAAGTTTCCCATCAATTTCCCTGTCAAATCTCCGTCTTTCAGCATGTAATGAGTGGTATACATCATCCAAGCATATTTGGCTAATGCTTTACCGCTAAAGTACATTGAGTCCAAGCTGGATTCCGCCTGAATGTTGCAGTTTTGAATTTCATAAGTGGCAGCAGCTCCGATGACATTTGTATACTCACTGGACAGCGACGTTGATTTCCCGCTTGGATCCAAACCATATGATGTTGGAAGCTCTACATGGAATTGTAATAAATTGGTTTTGTACCCATTCAATTTACCATATACCGTAGAGTCTAATGAGATATTGGTTTTTCTGTTTTGCAAATCATTATTCAATGTTTGGACATGATGTGGCATAGCAAATAACAATGCGGCATCTGTTTTCACACCATTGACAGCATAAGTGAAAGAATACGATCCATCGTTTGATCCACCTAGTTTACAATCTGTGAAATAAGATCCGGCCAGGGCATCAATTTCGTCGGAGTTTGATGGAATGATTTGTATAACGGTAGTTTGTGCTGAGAAATCATTGCCGGTTTCCAGAGTTTGCCCATCTTTTTGTACCAATTCCACATTGTCTTCGGAATCAGGTGTATACACAAACAACGACCAAGTCAAATCGTTTTCCAATAATATAGTAAATTTCGTGATATTAGATGAGATTTTCCCCTTGTTTTCGAAAGATCTAAAACCAATGGCACTTTGAAATTTTGGGGATAAGCCCTCATATATGGCCGTGACAAATCCCATACCTTGCACCATTGGGAAACGAATTTTTTTGGACTTGTCATTTTTCAGCAAGACGGATGCCTCAATCGACATGTGTTATGGATTAGTGAATCCCAATTCCATATCATCACTATTGGAAAAAGTACTGGAACTGAAAACAAACGATTTGATGTTTGTTGGACTAAAATAGTATTGCGGTGGATCGCCTGGACCGAAAACTTTTTGTTTATCCTCTATGTAAGAAACAGCCATTCCCAGTTGAGATCCATCTTTCGACCACCACAAGGAGTAAGGATGGGTCCAAACGGGGCAACTTTGCGATTCTAAAAACATGTTCCCATAAAATTTGTTTGTTCCCACAGGACCTAGTGATTTCTCCAAATTCGAAGGCAAAGGAACAGGGTGAGAGATTCTTTGGAAGCAACCGAGTGGATCGTTAGTAGAAATCGGCTGTTCAAAAATATCACTGCTTCCAAAGTTTGATGAAATCGATAACTGAGACATGTCAGGAACGTCACACTGCTCTCTTAGAGCAATTGGGACTTGCATAGCCTCTCTTTCGTACGACATTTCGTTTGGTGTGCTTTTCCTAGTTTGAGCATATATGTATGTATATACAATCACACAGGCCACTGATGAAATAAACTGTTACAACTACTTCAAATCTGAACTGTTTCACGAAGATCGTGTGTTTCACTGTAGCACGTTCCCAATAGAAAAAAATAAAAAAGGGGGATCTACGTTGTTTTCATTTTTTATGTGGTAAGGGTAACTAAATCCGTTTATTCTTGTGTGCCTGATTTCGTTATGAGGTTGGATGGAAAACCAGTTGGTAGTTGATATTGCTCTATCATCGTAATTGAGATTACGAGTCAAAAGCATCTTAATCAATAGAGAAGAAGAAGAAGAAGAAGCTAGCAAAGTCCCAGTAACACTGAATATCCCAAAAAGAAAGAAAAAACAGAAACCCCTCCACAGTATGGATAGTGAATTTCTAATAAGCTTGAAGAAGCACTTGGATGTTTTTGAAAAAGAGTACAGTGTCATAGTCATTCTTAATCACAGAAACAGAAATCAGCATAGAGTTGCAAAATGGTGGAAGTTCTTCAATATATTTAAAAGAAAAACATACGATATTATTAAACAGCTATCAGCGTTGCTATCAGGAAATATTACAAATGCAAGAACCGTGGCTAAGAACGTTGCAGATTTATATAAAACAATAAGATACTTCATCAAGAAACAATCAAAGGCGATATACTATTCATTGAATGGAATCATTCAGCTAGGTCAATTTGTGACATTGGGAGTTGTACTAGTGGGTCTCTTTGCCAAAATATACGATGAGACGTTGAAGTTGCAAGATTTAATAATGAAATCTCCATACTTTGTCCCGAGCGCTTCTTCAGTTCCTGCCAAAACATGGGAAACGGAAAACAAACTGAATCAGGTCGCTGATGACTCTAATATGAACACTGGTATTGATGAACTAGCTGATGAGCTGGGGGAAGAAATAATGGAACAGGTGGATGAGCTTGTTACAACACCACCACAAAAATTGGATGTTCAGCATCTAGTAACGGTGACGATAGACAAGGTCCAAAGCAACACTGATAAGAAAACAAAGAATAAGAAGAAAAACATAAGTAAAAAGAAAAAGAGTAGTAAGAATGCCATTGACGACATTTTCGGTTGATGCTAAAAACGCTTCTCTTAGCCACGTTGTTTGTGGTCTGTACAATGATCGAGCTTGCATCACATCTAGTTATCGTTTTCGAAAATTCTCACTTCGAGACGTGTTTCCGGCCACTTCTCATCGCCAAAATTTTAAGAAAGCACAAAAACAACAACAACGTTTCTTTTTCTTTTTCTCTTTTTTTTTTTCTTCGCCTCTTCATTTCTACGTGGAAAAAAAAAATGGCTCTGACATAAGGTTTAACGTGAGACGAACCCTGGAATGTTAATACAAGAAAAACAAAGCAAATTAGCCACAATGTCAGAAACCAAACCTATCACACACCCGTTTCAATTTGTTGTCAGTAATAACGACGGAACTCTAATTTTCGGAGTCATCAAGAATATCGTTCAAGTCTTCAAAATCAACCAAGAATTGAACAAATTTGTTAAAATTGGTGAATGGAAAGACGAATTTGACACCACTAACCAAGTGAAATCGAAAGTTGTTGCAGAACAGAAAAGACAAATTGAAGAGAATGAAAAGGCCGGGAGCACCTCTTCCAAGAAATTGAAGAGCAACCAAAAGGAAGCCAAAGTTCCAACTCCTGGTGTTGGGGCCCCTCCAATTTTCAGTTATATCAGAAACGTGATCTTAAACAATGCTGAATCTCAACTTATTGTGTGCACTGATTCTGATAAAGCTGCTGTTGTGTTTGACATTGATTTGTCCAACACAGACAACTGTTTGTGCCTGTACAAAAGACAACCTTTCCCAAAGAGACCTAGAGCAATTGTTACTTCCAGTGACGACACTAAACTATTCTTGGCTGATAAGTTCGGGGATGTCTACCAAATCAACATCAAAGACGATGCCTCTGTTATCAATGCAGATAAACTAGAACCGATTTTGGGCCACGTTTCCATGTTGACTGACATTGGATTTGTGCAAAATCAAGAAACCAAGGAAAATTTCTTGATTTCTTCTGATAGAGACGAACATATCAAATTTTCACATTACCCACAAACATTTATTGTAGACAAATGGTTATTTGGCCACCAAGAATTTGTTTCTTCATTAGTAACACCAAAATGGGATAATAAATTACTAGTGAGTGGTGGTGGTGACGACTCTATTATTTCTTGGGATTGGCAATCTGGTAAACAGTTATCCAAATTTGAATACCTGTCTTTAATCGAAAAAGATGTCAATTTGAAGTATCATTTAGCCTTGGAAAGATACCAGAATGAAGCCAAAGACTTGGTAGAGTTTTGTGTATCCAAAATAGTCACCTTCCCAGAACTACCACTGATTGCATTTTTTGTTGAAGCCACGAAGAAAGTTTTTGTGCTAACTGTTGAAAAACATTCAGGAAAAATGACCTTGGTTCAAACTTTGCAATTAGAATCAATTGTTGTTTCTGTAACTACCAATAATATGAATCAGTTGATTGTTTCGCTAGATACGGTGGACAACCAAGACAGTGCAAGTAGCCTTGTTTTCTTCAACTATAAAGATTCCAGTTTTATCCAGGACGAAGAAAGAACAACTAACTTTGCTCAATTTATTGAGCAGGAGTTCAGTAATAAACAAGACTTTATAGTCAAAGACATTAGCAAAGACGTCTACCCATTGTATAACAATTCGTATTTGAGAAAGCACGGTGAGCATTTTTCCTAAAGTGGGACCAAAAAAGAAAAATAAATAGGTAGTTGTATAACTCATACGTAGAAAATGTAATTATTTTTTTTTTAGCATCATTTGAAATGAGTTCGCCTTTTTTGATCACACATGAAAACAACTCACAAACAACACCAACACAGCAAAGATAATGGAACATCCAAGACACTCTCAGAATGACAATTCCTTGTACAACGCACCAACAAATAACAATCTAGACGTTGCTAGCTCCGCTGTTGTACAGCATTCACAGGAACTACATAAAGACATTCAACACAACTTCAAGCAATACAAAGAGATTAACGAAAAGTTGCGGTCAGAGATAAGAAGCTTTTTGGAGCTTAAATGATGATATATATGTATTAAAAAAAAAAAGGAAAGAAGGACAATCACTCTTTGAAAGAGGCAAACTGTATGGATGTTTTTGCCAAATTGGTTTTAATGATATTATCCAGTTTTTGGATACATTCACGCATACTTTCAGCATTGTTGTGGAAACACGTCAGTAAGCAATCATTCAAGTTTTTCTCACTAGTGATATCTAAAATGCTGGATAAAACTTGAATGAAAAACTGGAAATCCAAGGTAAGTTGGAGCAATCCATCAGTGGAGATTTTCCCGATGTGAGGTTTGACTAGCTCATTCAGGTATGTACTAATGAAATTTTGAGCTTCAGATGTAACTATATAACTCATGTCTGCTGAGATCTTATTACTGTCCTTATGAACTTGCACTAAAATCATCAAAACTTCTAAAATAAAATCACTGGCTTTGAAAGACGAAGCGGTGTAAGAAAGCCAGTCAATAGAGGTCATCTCTTTCTCTAGAGTCTGTCTCAACTGAAATTTCAAGTCAGATGCATAGTTACTCAGAATAGATGAGTACATTTTGTCCAAGATTGCAAACATTTGTAAACTTGAAAACTTGATGCTTCCCTCTGGCATATTGAACTGTTGTTGGAAATAATTCAATATGAAGGGGAAAGCCTCTTCTTCCATAACTCGGATGTTACTCAATGTAAGCAAAGTCTGGACTGTTCTTGGGTTCTCCTTTTGCTTGGTTGCGTACTCCAATAAACTTTCCAATACTGTCTCTAGGGCAGTCACCTGCTGTAACTCTAGTGATTTTACCATTTCCCTAGAAGGCGGTTTGACTATTGTTGCGTTATTGGTTGTAATTATTTTTTCGTTGAAGAAAACCAAATCTTTCAATGTTCTTATAGCAATGATGTTGATATTTTTGACAATTATCGGTAAAATTGTACACTTTTTGATGTTGGAATTGTCTTGGTAATCATAGACTGACCAAGTTTCTAGTAGATTGATATTTTTGTAGTCTTTCAGTCTCGTATAGTCAATGGCTTTTACGGTGTTGCTTAAAATGGCAGTACAGGTGGTTTGTAAGTTGTAGTTCACTTGCTCGCTTATTTTCAATTGTCCTATGTCATTCGATATTTTGAGAATAGGCTGAACTAACCTTGGTAGATACCTTAGACAACTCAAATTGTTACTGTTTAGAGGCAAAAACGCATAACTAGCAGGATCGGTGCAATCAGTGTCAAAAAGTTTTTGAACCAATGCAATGAAGTTGTTCACAAACATTGATCCCTGATTTGTAATGTCGTTTATCTGGTTTTGGTTCAAGTTCAACGCAGCTTTCAACTTTCCTTCGATGTTTGACTGTCCGGATAAAATGTTTTCCTTCTTTTTGTCATTGAAAATGGACTCTTGATACGTTCCATTCAAGAAATTTTCAACCTGTTCCCAACAGTTCACGAAACCCTTTGTTATTTCAGTCAAATTGTTTACAAATTTGATCAAAAATAACCACAGTTCTACCAGCATCGGGTGATCAACAAGGGATTTGCTTGAATAGTTTGCTTGGTTGGTGAATTGTAAATAGTATAACAATCTGTCAGATTCAGAAATGGAAGAAGTCGCTCTTTGTAGGTTGGATACGTACTCTTTATGTTTTTTTTCCATAACACTTTCAATTGATGTTATCCGTTTATTGAGGTTTTCTAGTTTAGATGTGATCCATGCAACAATCGGAGATTCTTCAACATTCAAATCAATCAATTTTGAGATGATGGGCAAGAAATCATACTGTGAGTCCATAGAATTTTCGTAATTTGTATCATTCTCTAAAAGAGTTTTCCACAAGTGTTGTCTATACAGGTCAACGACATCTTCGATCTCAACCCAGATTTTTTTTTCAATCAAACTTGGCTTCTCTGAAGCTAAATTTGTTTTTGCGTTATTGTACTCTAGTAACAATTCAGAATACTCTCCAGTGCTCAAACATTTCTGCAAAACGTTAGGTAGGTTCATCAATGCATTGTTTTTTTCAATAAACCCTATCGACTTGCCATATTTGTTTACTAAATCCTTGGAAATATCTAATTTCTTGCTCACCAAGATACCCTCTTTGGACACCTCCAACACTGATTTCTCCAAAGCTTTAAATCTTGTCACTTCTGGTTGTGAACTAATGGTAACGCCACTCTTGGTAGTAGTCGTGACGGTGTTTAAATCGGAAGAGTTGTTTAACTGTTCGTAAATATTGTCCAAGTTGTTTTTAGAACGAACGTAGTTGACAAAATTCTCTTGAACAAATCTTTTCAAGTCACCACTCTGCAATTTTAAGTCATTGTCCAAAGTATCCAAATCCCTGGTCAACTGTTCAAACGAATCATTGCGGTGTACCGTTTGTAAAAATAGTTTTGAGTTGAAGTTGATGCTTTTGATGGAAAAACTTGACACGTCTTTTACATTTTGCAATCTATCTGACAAGGTCTTGCCATCTAGGGGATCAACGTCTACAAACGGAGGTTGATGTACTGATCTTCCGTTTGGGCCTTTACTATTTTTTTCCACCATTACTGTTTCATTCGACATATTTTGAGGATTGTTCATATTTGTGTTTCCTAAAAAATCAAAAACGGCATAGTTGGCCAAATCGACAGATGTTGAGTTTTTAGCCCATGAATCATGAGGATCCACAGTGTTCAAGCCATATATGTCTAACAAATTTACGTCTTTTTCAAAAAAGGCACTCATTGTCACTGTATGTTCTTTATCAGAGAAAGCTCTTTAGTGGTGTGGGTCTCAATGTTTCAAAGGTTAAATTGGAAGATATAATGCTTCTATAGAATATAAATAATCAAATCAAGAAGCGCTCCTTAGAAAATGAACTTTGTTTTTTCAATATCATTTTCTTAAAACGTCGCTCGCTCTGTTCTTTCTGCACAAAAAACAAAAACGTCAGAGACGGGACTACACCAACACAATACAACGATAAACATTCATTTACAAGGTATTACATATGCGTATATACTGGAAAAACAACTATTTCTGGCTACATGCATGCACAACAAACACAGAGGGGCAGAGCGCAGTCCACTCATTGTTTCCTTTTTGGACCTCTCACAGGAGGAATCGGTTTGGACTGTTTCGTGCTTTTCTTCTTGAACATTGGTGCATTTTGTAACATATCGGGCACGACTATGAACTTTATGTTAGACCCTCTGATAAAAACATTGGACATATTGTTCAGTTCGCTGCCATCTCTTCCTATCACTATGCAGTTCTCTAGCTGTATATTCATATTGTCTTCGCTTTCTATCAACTTACCTCTGTATGTCTCTCCACTATTTAATTCAATCGATACAACGTGGCCCTGCGTTTCGTTCAATAGTTTAATCGGTATGTTGTTATTACTCATTGTTGATGGGTCTTCTGTGTTATCTTTCTGGTATGTGAAGGGTTGGTGCTGAGGATTATTGAAAGATGAATACGAGTCGTCAGATATATAAACCTTGTAGGCTCACTCTCAAAAAGCAAAAAAAAAAAAAAGCGGCAAAAAAGAAAAATAGCCCACCAAAAAGTTAAGGTAGTAGATTATACCATACGCTATAGTATTAAGCAGCAATAACTAACCAGATTGATCAAAAGCAAATATACAATAAACAAAGCAAGCGGTAAGTGCTAAACACTGGAGGCTCTTAACAACAACATCATAATGAAAGTTACAATAGAAAAAGTTCAATTCGAACAAAGCATCCAGGGACAGATATGTTGTTTGGAAGTAAACAAAAACATTATGCATTTTGTAGTGGTTCAAAAATCCGAGTCTAAAATGTATGTGATAGATCTTGACCACCCAGAGAAAGTTATTTCCCTAAGTATACCTCAGTTGGGAAAAGATGAAACCGTGCAAAAAACATGGGCATTGACTTCCAACAAAAGCAGTGGTATCGTTTTGATGAGTTCAGGTGGGAAATTCTATCAATACAATCACCAAGATAACAGTTTACTTCTTCTAAAGAGACTATCCAAGAGACAGAATTTTGATGTGGTCACTATGCAATCAATTGATGAGGACACTGCTTTGATCGGTACTCGGCAAAGTAGACTATACAAGTACAATTTCTCCACCGACAAGCTTTCGAAGCTGCACCAGTGGAGTAGCCATGCTGTGGATGGTTTATCTTATGATGGGTCTTCGTTATGGGCCGTGGTTGGCAGCACCATATCAGTGTTCCAAGATTTGGCTAATATCGATGATTTGAAGGTTACGACGCCACCAGCAATGACTGAATCATTTGACCGATGCTCTTCAAAGGCTCAACTTTTGCAACACAAAAGATATATGGAGAATCCGAACTTCCACACATTCGGGTGGATTACCAAAAATGGGATTGTTTTTAGGTCTCTAAATGACAGTCCTAGTGATGCCAAAGTGTTGCTAAACGTGGAGTTGCCTATTCCGTTAGCCGAGGGGTCTAAAAACATTGTTTCTGACATTTTTTTGAGCGAGTATCATTTGATTATGTTGACTACACAAAGACAACTAATAATAGTTAACCAGTTGAACAACAAAGTGGTGTTTAAAGAAGATATAAATTTATCTACAGACGAGCCGCTAAAAGGGTTTAAAGTGGATTACACGAAAAACACATTTTGGTTGTACTCAAATAATAACGTTTTTGAAATTGTAATATAAGACGAATACATGAATGCTTGGAAAATACTATTGAACTCAAAAGAATACGAAAAGGTTTTGAAGATTGATGGTCTTCCTGCATTTCAGAAAGAAATGGTCTACTCAAGATACGCAGATTCACTACTAGAGCAGAATGATATCTCCAAAGCTGCTGATATCTACAGTAATGTTGATAGTGACATCAGTTTCACAGCTTTAAGACTAATGGAAACAGGTGATGTGGAAAGTTTCCAAACATTTCTACTTAAGAGATTGAATAACTTTGAGATGACCAAAATGCAGCAAAAGATATATACTAGTCTAATATTATGGAACTACATACAGTTGAAGTCCAGCGATAGAGCTATTAGAGAATTTTTGATCAAAAACTTGAACAAATTAGATAGAAAATTGACGTACGAGATTTTGAAGTACGAAAAGACAACTTCGAATCTGTTGTTTTATGCTAACATGATTAAAGATTATAAAACCGTTTTAAACTACTGGATAAAACTTGAAAACTGGTACGAGGCTTCCAAGATGTTGCTATTATTGAACGATGAACAGTATGTTTACCAGTACGCTACAGTGTTGCTTTGCAATGATCCAGAGACTACTGTCCAGACGTGGATGAAACTTTGCACTTCTACTCAGATATACCCAGAGAAGTTGATCAAACCCATTTTATGTTTTTTTTCTAATTGTCATATGAAAACAACGAGTCAAGAGAATCAAGGTCTACAATACTTTCTGTGGTGTGTTTCGAATGAGCAATACATCGAAGCTGAATACGCAAAAAACACAGGCTCGAAATACAAATCTAAGATAGTCACTTCTTTGGTCCACAATACAATTTTGTATATGATGATTCATGATACTAAGAGTGATGAAGAGTTGAGAATAATCGAATACATGAAGCATCAAAATAACAAGTTTGATTCGAATTTTGTATTGAGTTTGAGTTTGAAGTTCAATAGAATTGAAACAGCAATCAGTTTGTACTCCAGTTTGAATCTTTTGGAGCAAGCTATTGACCTGGCAATAAACTCCAAAATGCTCGAAACAGCAAAAAAAATCGCATCATTTTCCAAAACTGTGAGCTCCAATAACAACCATTCAGGAACCCTTTATGCGGGAAGCGAGCTGCCGGAAGGGAGTGGTGGCAGATCTTTTTCTGACAATGGTTTCAAATCTAACTCTATGGTGGACGTTTCTTCTACGACTCTTGCTGATGACTTTAGTGAAGAGATTGCTTTGAGAAGGCCACTATGGATCAAAATTGCTAAAGCACTATTGTTGGGCCCAATGTCTCGAAAAAACACCAAAGACACGAAACAGATCATTACAGACTTGATTTTAGAATCAAACGGAGTATTAACGATCAAAGATTTGTTGCCGCTGTTTGATTCTATGACAACTATTGCGAACATCAAAGATGAATAGATAAAATCGTTGGAACAGCACGCAGGATCCATGAAACAGATTTCACAAGAAATCACCAATCTAGTTGACATTAAAAAAATCATTCTAGATCAGATAGAAATGTTGGACAAATCATTTGTCAAAATTAAGCCTGGCTCCCTGTGTGATGTTTGTCAAACTTTTCTCCAGTCCAAAAAGTTTTATTGTTTCCCTTGCAGCCATAGTTTCCACATTAATTGTCTAATCAAAGCCGTTTTGCAGGGAGGATATCTCATGCTGAGTGCAAGTATTTAGGACCTTCAAAGAAAGCGCAAACCAGATTGGGTGAATGAGTTGGATACGTTAATTTCCTCCAAATGTCCTCTATGCAGTGACATTAACATAAACAACATTGACGAACCCATGGAGTTGAGCTCCAATGTTGACGGCAATTTATTAAGTTTGTAAGCAGTACGTCTATCTATTTGTGTAATGACTCCTAGTGTGTTGTCTGTTCAAATTACTTTTGCCAAGCATGTGTCGTTCTTTATTCTTCAAACATCTCTTGCAACAAAATTTGAAGCTTACCCGATTGTTATGTTCGCACTTTGTTTATTTCGTGCATATTTTTTTAATCTATATACTTTCTTCATCAGTTAGGAAAACCTTTGAAAGACATCACAATCTTCAATAACTTTAAAAGTGCACTAGGAATCACACCAAGAACAACATCAAGATATATAGGAGTCATGTTGGATACTCCAAAAAACATTGAAAATGAAGCTATAATCAGCGGGGAACATGACACAGCTATTGCCCCTAAAGTGTCAGAGGAAACGAGTAAACTGCCAAACGCAGAAACGTCATCTTTGAAAGATGAGTCTGTCAAACAGAATAAAGGGGAAGATGACGAAGATGAGCTTGACGAAGATGAGGAGGATATGGATATGGCAGATGAGGAGATAGAAGATGAGGACGAAGGGTTGCGTAGCAAGAAGAAAGCCAGACTGGAAACCGGAATGAACAACATGTTTGAATTGCCTGAATTTACCAGAAAGGATAAAACTCTACAAGAAATATTGGAGATGATGGACGATAATCCGCCTATCATTCCAGACGCGGTGATTGATTTTTATTTGATGAAAAACGGTATGAATCTAAAGGATGTACGGATCAAAAGACTTTTGGCTCTGGCTACTCAGAAATTCATTAGCGATATAGCCACAGACGCATACGAATACTCAAGAATACGGTCAGCAACGGCTGTGTACAATGCAAACAACGGACAGGCCAAGGCTAGACAGTTGTTGATGGGCCAGCAACAGCAGCAACAGCAGCAAGAACAGCAGAATGGCGCTGCCTCTGAAACCGGTGGTGCCGCTGCTGGCACGCAGAGTGCTGGGGGTAACACTGCTGGTTTTCAACAACAAGCAGAGAAGGAGAAAGTTGTCTTGACCGTCAATGATTTGAGCAGTGCTGTTGCAGAGTACGGATTGAACATAAGCAAGCCGGATTTCTATCGTTAAAGGGTTTAATATGTATGCACAACGGTATGTATTGTCTTAAGTTTGAATTCTATGTTATAACCTTCATGGTACTGTAGTCGTGCTTGGGAAACCAACACAAAATGTAAACACATCACCCGGTTCTTGATCGTCGAAGGGGCGGTTTCTCGCGAGTCTTCCAGAAATTTCCATCTTGAAACGGATGTAACGAGAAACATATATATAAGAACATCAGTTGGGTATTTTCACACTGCACAAAAAAAAACACTCAAAAGCACACACCGAAAAGCAACTGAATAAATAATGGCTATTGACTATTCTAAATGGGACAACCTTGAGTTGTCAGATGATTCTGACGTTGAAGTCCATCCAAATGTGGACAAAGCCTCTTTTGTCAGATGGAAACAACAGAGCATCCACGAAGAGAGAGCCAAAAGAAACCAAGACATCAAAACTTAGGAAGCACAAATCACCATGTACAAAAACTTGAATAAGCGGACAGACAACATGTTGAAAAACATGCCAGTATCTGACTTTGGGTCTGTAGAAGCTGTTTCCAAGTACTTGAACTCCAATTTTGACAAGACTGAGAAGAGTGAAGGTGAAGTTGTCGACAAGGATATCCCAACCTACAATGAAATGGTGGAGGACTTGATTGAGCAATAGCAAGAAGACTTGAAAAAAGAGGGGCAGAATGTGCATGATGGTAGACTGGTTTCTGTCAAATTGCTGGGTCACAGAGCCAAGATCGAGGCTGTTATGAAGGAGGGAGAAGCAAAATTGTCCAAGCTGTATGAGGAAAAAGCACATCACATTTCTTCGGACGATATGCACGATGGTTGGAACAGTAGTTTTGTCAACAAAAAGGGTAAAGATGACGGAGTCCCGCCTGTTAGCGGGACATCTGCTGTTGAAAAATCATCTCCGCAGTTGCCATCCTCAATCAAGCAGTTTATCAACTTCACATCTGATGAGGATATTTTGAAGTTGGATACTAAAACTCAGAAATTTGGAGAAATCTCATCTACCGATCTAAAAAAATCAAAAACGTACCTTCTAGAGAACATGGAGATTTTGTCTGATCAGCAGAAAGACGCTCTAATCATGAGTGCTTTTGAGTACGAAATGAAGGGAGAAACAAAGAAAGCATACCAAGTCATTCATCAGGGTGAACTGATGCAGTTCATCAAAGAGTTGTACGACTTGAAGAAAATTCCTTACCTACACACAGTGGAAATGGAAACTATCATTAACAATTTCTTTGATAGAATTTTCTTTAATTCAACAAACGCAATGGGTAAGAAACAATTCTTGCAATCTGTAGACACCAAATACAAGCATATTCAAGAAAGAACCAAAGTCATCAAGCAGCAAGAGGAAGAGGAAGAAGAACAAGGTGGTGTGGAGACTATTCAATTAAAGTCGATCGACGATTCGGTGCAGTTGAAAATCAATCTTCCTGATTTTGATAGTTCTGATCCTGCTGAACAATTGAAAGTTTCGAAATTTAACGAATTACCTGAAAGCATGCAGAAAGCGGTTAGAACTGAAAATCTAGATGAGATCAATAATGTTTTTTCAAATATGAGTGTTCCAGATGCGGAACAAATTTTGGAATTGTTCAACGAGGCAGACATAATTGGTATTCAAGCTTACTTGGAAGACGAAAAAGATTTCCAGGAGTTGCAAGAAGATTACCAAAAGCAGATGCAATTAGCCGATCAAGATGATTTAGATTAATCTTGTTTATAGTTCCTTATTTATATATATACAAACAATACAAATTACGAAAAGTCATATGTAGATAAACTGTTTTTCAATGAGGAGGTGATCCCCCATTTGTATATTCCTAGAGACGTTCCTATTAGTAGGGATGTCCCCTCGTTGTCTTGCACCCAGTCTATCCCAGATATATCATTTTCTTTAAAGTGCACCATCTTATTAGGCATCTCGTAAGTGTTTCTGTGGTGTGCATTAAGTGAAGCTGAAGAAGTGACTGATGAGTTTAGTGGGGTATTGGTGCTGTTCAATAAATTTTGAGAATATCTCATGTGTTCTGGTAGATGCGATGAAGTTCTAGGTCTTTTCAAAGACTGCAGTTTCATGTCTTCGTCTGTGGAGACTGAATCTTTGGTAACAGACGGGACTTCTGGATGTAGGGTATGGAATCTTGATATGTGCAAAGTGTCATCCATGTAGTTGTTGATGTTGGTGTCTGCTGCAGAATCTTCTTGTGGACTGTTGTTTGAGGTCTGATAAAGAAATGGGAGGGATGGAGTTTCATGTTTCGAAACATTTTGTTCAAAGGGGATCACTACAGGTTTCAAAAAATCGTTATTGATTTCTGTTGGAGCATGCAAGCTGTCTTCTAAATAGTTTACATTAGGGGAATCAGAATACTCCGATAACGACGACGAATTTGAAGAGTAGTATGCTGCGTATCTATGTTTGTCACTGAAATCGTATGAAGGGTACGAATCGCTCATGATGGTTTTCAAATCAGACGATCTATAAGCGGGACCGGTGTGTAAAGAAGGTGGAAATCTGATTAGGCGGTGGATGTGGAAATTTCTTGTATCCAAGACATGAACGATACCCACATTTTCAGAAATGAATAGTAAATTATCTATAACTCCGCTATACTTGCAAACTCTGAAGGCACCTTGTGTAGTATTTGGTTTTGTAGACTCCACAGTATGCAAGGGTTGGTCAACTTTCCGAACATCGTAGACCATGGCCAAACCTGTTTGGAAAACCGTTGTGAATTGTAAATTTGATTCGTTAAAACTAGAAGAAAACCCATAGTCGCAGTTTTTCGACGACAGTGTTTTCCAAAGATTCATAGTATGGTCTATCTTAGAGATCTGATCGTTTTCCAAATCGTATTTGAATATTCTTTCAATGGAGTTATTTCCTGGACATACTTTGTAAAAAAAACTATCGAACAAATCGTGGTTGAAAACGTTATGGTTGTATATGGCAAATTTGTTGGAGTCTCCGGATATGATGACTTTGGATCCATCGTGTGATAAATTGCATGAATTGACCGATGTTTTCAAGTCATTTGTGACGTTAACGAGATTGAGACCCTTTTTGGAGTCGTTATTTAGAAGATACAAGTTGTTATCGTTGTTGCAAACAAAGATCTCGCAGTCACCACCTGCAGGATGCTGTGGGACTCCACGTTGCGTGCTAAACAATGCTACATCGTTGTTGATGAATTTCCCCAATGAGACGCTTATCGGCTGTGCACTTTCCTCTGTTTCCCCCTCCTCTATCTGATGCAGATGCTGCTGTTTCATGGTAAGCACGCCACGCCAGTCGTTTATGTTTGCAGCAAGATCTATGTTGAACTTTTCGATGTTTTCAACTTTCTCCAGGGGCTGGTATGGCTGATCTTGTTCAACAATCCCTGCAGCCACGTAAAATTCATCAATCTCCTGGAAACATTTTGGTTTGTAATTTAGCACCAATTCGTTTGCACATGGGATTTCTTGGACCTCATCCACATTTTCATTCTCATATTCATTGATATACGCACTAGAACCCGAACCGGAGTACGAACTAAACGACTTTATCTTGTTTCCAAAGACATAGTTGATCTTGTATGGAATCGATGAAGAACCCTTGACCAAGTCTCTCAACTGCCAATGATTAATACTGATCTTTGTATCAAATAACGATATGTTGTTATTTAAGAAACAATTATTGTACAGTACTGAGGTATCTATAGTCATTGTTTTTGACTCTGTATGTGTATGTATTTTTGTTTCCTCCTCTATCTTTTTTTTTAATATTGTATTAGTCAAATCACTCTATGTCTACTTTAGACAGCATGTATATATATAATCTTAGAGATAAGGAGATAAGTAAATTCCCTTAAAAAAAAAATATATATATATATATGCAATAAGGCTACACACAATCAATACCCTTCATCATAATGCAGAAACAGAAGAAGAAGAAGAAAAAAAAGTAGTGTAATAAGACATGTCACGTGCGTTTTGTCTTATTAAACAATTATCAAGATGTTTAAATGCAGTATCCATAATTATTCATGTATTCATTTACTTATTTGCTTGCTTATTTACTTAATATAATGATTGATTAGTGATTTTCCATTATTTTTATTTGTTTTTCAAGTTCATTAGTAACAAAGCAACATCTCTTTCATCTTTTAATACAGGTTCTATTGTATGTTGTTGTTGTTGTTGTTGATGTTGTTTCTTCTTGCTACTCAATCCTTTAGCACCTATACTTTCCCAATCTTCTTCATCTGTATTATCTTCTTCTTCTTCTTCAACGTCGTTATCTTCAATAGCATTATCATTTTCCTCATCTATATGAATATATGGTTCTGGTATAACAATATTTTTTCTCCTTATTGAACTTCTTATAAATGATTCTGTATGAAATGTATTATCAACATTTATATTAATATTTTGAGATGAATTTGATGATGAATTTGATGATGAATTTGATGATGATGATAATGGTGTAAAATATTTCTTTGTTATACTTCCTCTTCTTGCCTGAACTGCACTTGTCTGACTAACCAGTTCTCTTATATCATCTATCTGTTCGTTACTATTACTAGCATTACCACTAGCATTACTATTACCATTATTATTATTACTACTACTAATGGTATTACTATTACTGATAGTACCACTAGTAGTACCACTATTAGCACTAGATCTTCTTCTATGCATTATCTTTATTATTTTTATATCACTACTATTACTAACAGTATTACCAATAGTATTGTTATTGTTGTTGTTATTATTAGTATTATAATGAGATAGTAATTCAGGTGGTGATGGTCTCTTTTCATGTATAACACTTGATTTTCTTCTTCTTCTATTATCAAAATTGTACTGTTTCAATACATCAGCCATATCTTCAGATGATAAAGATGATGAAGATGAAGATTCTCCATCAGATTCACCATCGGATTCACCATCAGATGAGTCAATTGCACTTGCTTGTTTAATAGATAGACTACTACCACTATTAGTATTAATACCATTAGATAGAATACTACCACTACCACTACTACTACTACTGCTATTAGCAGTAGTAGTAGTAGTAGTAGTACTCTTCATATCATTATTCAATTTATCATTTTTTTCTTTAATTTTTAAAACTTCTCTTTGAAAAATATTTAAATCATTATAACACTATAGAGATAAATCTTTAGCACACCATTGACCCCAACCAATTTTTTCAAAAACTATAAAATTTTTAATATCACCATTATCTAATAATCCCATTATAACTCTTCTTTGCTTTGAAGCACTTAATTTTTTAAAACCTGGTACTCTTATATCTAAACCTTGTGTAATATACCTTATTGCTAATGGTCCTTTATTTATTAATAATTCTGATAACATATATGGATGTATTTTTTGAGTAATATCGTTATTACTATGATTACCATTATTATGATTACCACTACTATGATTACCACTACTACTATGATTACCATTATTATCTCCTATTGCTGTCATTGTTGTCATTACTGTATCTATGTGTCTATATCTCTTATGTCTATCTCTTATGTCTATCTCTTATGTCTATCTCTTATGTCTATCTCTTATGTTTATGTCTGTATCTATATACATGTATGTATAAATATATATATTTGAATATACTTTAACACATATTTAATAATAATAATAGTAGTAGTAGTAGTAGTAGTTATATATAATTTACACATATACTACTAATAACACGTTCCTTTATAATTATTTTTTTTCAATCATTTCTCTATGTCGTTATGTTTTTATACACAACTATTATATAATTAATTCACTAACCCTATCTATCTCTAACAATAATAATAATAACAATAATAAAAAGTGAAAAATTATTTATTCAATATAAATTAAGTAAACAATAAATACATTATACAATATACAATACACAATATACATTATGCAATATACAACGTATTCAAGATAATCTACTTGGTATAGATTGATAATAGAAGTGGAGAATATATATATATATATATATAGATAGATAGTAGATAATAGTAGATATAGTAAAGATAAGAAAATAATAATAAGAAATAATAGTAATAATAAAAAATTATTGTATACTGGTTACCCTACTGTTGGATATAGATTATACACAACCATTAGTCAGGAGAGAGGGTAACAACAACAATCACAATAACACGTGATATTACATGTATATTTCATTTGTTCTTGTTCTTGTTACCCTCTCTCTCTCTCTCTCTCTCTCTCTCTCTCTCTCTCTCTCTCTCTCTCTTGATTTTTAGTATTCTCTTTTTTTTATTATTCATTACCCACATCAATAAAATAATTAATAGTCATGGAAATATTAATATATGGTGAAACTTTTTTAAAGGAAAAAAAAAAAGGAAAGTGAAAAAATAATAATTATATATTGATGATTGATGTTTTTTTTAAATAAAATATAATCTACACAGTTTACTAAGCAATTTCTAATAGGCAATTGTTATTCAAATATTATTATTATAATTTTAATAAAATTTTTCACTTTTCGAATATGAAAAGAAAGAAATTTTTACTTATTTGTTCTCATCAACATCATCATCATCATCATCATCATCATCATCATCGTCACCAACAAAAATAATAAAAAAGAATATTATATATATATATATATATATATATATATATACCCATCAAATTATATTACTCTCTATACTCTTTTCTATACTATTATTCTCACATTCGGTATTGAATGTATCTTTCGACATAATTTTTTTATTCAAATATATATGTTCGAAAAATTTTTTAATGTTGATGATTCTGACTTTGTTCGACATTCCTTGTATAATACACCTGTATGATATTATATATATATAAGCATATTGTCGATTTCTTATTCGTTCATCATAATACATACTCTCTACTCTTTCCACTTGTAATTCATTGTATACTACTCTTCTCATCCAACACAAGAAATTGGAAAAAACTCAAGGAAGAAAATAAAAATAGAGAAATAAAAATATATATAAAAAGATGTCCAATCCATTCAATCTATTAGGTAACGATGTGGAAGATGCTACTTCTGATATTTTAGTTACAAAAGAATTAACAAGAAACACTAATTCTACTAAAAAATGTGATACTAATCCAAAAGCTGATCCTTCAAAAGCTAGAACAAACAAAAAAAATGTTACTGGTAATGAAGCTGCTATTAAAACTAAAAACAACAATGCTTCAAGAAAACCACAACAAGATCAATCATCATCTACTGGTGCTGCTAAAATCAATAACAAAAGTAAATTTGATAAACATGATAAATCTGGTAAATCTGATTCTCAAAAAAAAGTTAAACAATCATGGGGTGATGATAAAAAAGAAGGTGATTTTGAAACTGAAGCTTTAAACGATGTTAAAAGTGAAATTTCTAAAGAAAAATCTTCTGAATCTTCTGATGAAATTGTTGAACCAACTGAACCAGTTGTACCAAAACAATCTTTAGCTGATTACTTTAAACAACAACAATCCAACTTATTGGGTGTTAATGGTTCTTCTCCAGCTGTTGTTAAAAACGATAACATTATTGAAAATGGTAAAGTTTTACAAAAAGAATTGATTGATGATTCTGCTTTAACTTCTTCTAAGAAAAGTTTGAAAAATAAATCTTCTAAACAAAATGTTTCTAAAAAAGAATATTTGGATTTCAACATTAAATTCACTGACTCTAACAAAGATTCCAGAGACTCCAGAGACTCCAGAGACTCTAGAGACTCCAACAGAGACTCCAACAGAGAAAGAAAACCATTCGGTGGTAAAAAACCATTCAACGGTAAAAAGGGTAACAATGCTTCCTCTTCTTCTTCTCCTTCTACCAAACCTGCTAAAAAACAAGACAATAGTAACAATGTCGCCGTTTTAGCTAAAAAAGAATTAAACTTCCCATCTTTAGCTTAAACTGGTGTTTTTTTCTCCAAAAAAAACCTAAATTTTTTATTTTCTATTTGATTTTTTTATCTTTTTAAATATTATACATACATATATATATATATATATATGTAATATATATATCTGATTAACTAGTAGTAAAACTAACTCACAATGATCATATCTTAAGATCAACTTTTAAAGTATATGTCAATACAACTGCAAGTGTGAAAAATAATAAACAATACTGCATAAGAATCACAATGGAAAGACAATTCATTTGAGTACTTTGTTCTTCATTATTGTGTTGTGTTATAGGTGAAAACATTGCTGTAAAATAAACTTGTGCAGTAGCTGCTGGCATTGCAAATGTTAATATTATCAAAAATTTAGAAATATCTGTCTTTATCCAATTCATTGAATAAATTTTATTTGTCCATAATATTCCAATTACAGGTATAACACATAATCTAAATATTGACATCATTAAAGATGATAAAAAAAATGATCTAGGAATTTGTGATGGATCGATTTTTAATCTACCAATAGTACATCCTAATAATAATAATCCCATAGGAACACTAATCTGTGCTAGATAAGATGTATAATCCATAATGAAATTCAATACAGGTTGATGATCCGGTGCTTGATGCATATTGGGTACACTACTAGTATGTACAAATAGCGCTCTAACCCATGGAATCATACACACTACAATACCCAACATCACCCCTATAGATGCAGGTTTACAAAAATTTACCATGAAAAACCATACCATAGATAACTTGTGTTGGTGTAACCACCGTTTTATTTTGAAATCCCTCTTGCCTGTGTATAGACTTGTGCTGTCTTCTTCTTCTTCTTCTTCGTCCATGTCTTCTCCTTCTTCAACACGGATGTACTCTTCCACAGGCGTATCGATTCCCTTGATTGGTTGCTTTTTCACACTGGATATCTCCCCTGTATGGAAAACTCCCATTTCAATCTCATGATTTGGTACTGCTAAGGAAACGTCTTCTGTCTCTGTTTCTGTCTCTGTTTCCGTTTCGATATCTTCCGCATTCTCCATGTCCAATCCTACCATACGATACATGCCTAGGTTCATTTGAAAAAAATTTTGAATACCCATAAATATACAGGCAAAAGCTACACCTTTGTCAACTTGTGCCTCTGTGAAAATCCCAGTGGTAGCCAAACTTTGTAAATAAGCAATAGGCAAATCACTGATATTGGGGAAAATTCCACTAAACAATAGTCCATAGTACCATTTACGTGGAACAGGTAAAATCTTATTAGTCACAACCGCACCCACCCCACCCAGTGTATAAAGTATCAAACTCGTAAGCACAATCACACCAATAGTCTTGATATCTTTGCCGCTTACATTCGTAACAATCTTGTTGAAGGCAAGACAGGGCACTATCGCATTCACCACTAGGGAAGAGACCCCCTTGGTCGTTTCGATACTCATCTGATCCGATTTCACCAAAAAGTACCCTGTTCCAATGATCAAGTATATTTTAAAAATCGGTTTCAACGCAATGTAGATGCACTCTCCTAACCCAACATTCATTGTTGTCTTCTCAGTGTGTGCTTATGGTTGTTTCTCTTGGTCTCATCAGTACGATCTTTTAATATTACAATTATTCATTTTTTTTTTCATTTTTTACATCTTTCATTATCACATATTCCATGATACTTTTGTTATCTTAGAATGCTGATGAGTAATAGAGGTCGGTATTTTGCGCACCACTATTTGCCGAGATTTAGACATGATGATGAAAAAAAAAAAAAAACACCCTCTCCTACCAAATAAAAAAAAAAAAGGCACCTTGGAAAGGCCTGCACACGCTCAAGATATAAATCCCGACATTGCAACTCTCAGATAATAGAATTTTCAACTGTTTCTGTGTTTAAACATGTAGATGCACATATAAAAACTCGATATACATATATATATATATATATACATATTTACTACATGATAATAGATTGTCCATGACTAGCAATACACGATCATTATTTCTTGATCAAGGACAAAAATTGGGAATCAACAGCACCCAACATGTGAGGAACGATTTCCGGGTTGGACAATGTAGACAAATCACCTAATTGATCAGCTTCATTTGATGCAATTTTTCTCAAGACTCTTCTCATAATTTTCCCCGATCTTGTCTTTGGTAAGTCGTCAACAATGATGACGGATTTAGGAGATGCAAAAGGCCCAATAGAACCTCTGACTTTCAAAACCAGTTCTTTTCTTAAAACTAACAAATCTTCTGCTGAAGTTGTTTGTGCTAGAGAAACGTCATTGTCGTCATTTTTCAAAGACAAAAATGCAATGATGGCTTGGCCGGTTAAATCATCGGCAATACCAACAGCAGCACATTCGGAAACCAGCTCGTGTTCACTCAAGGCGACTTCGATTTCGTTGGTAGACAATCTGTGACCAGAAACATTGACAACATCATCGGCTCTGCCTCTGATCCAGTAGTATCCATCATGATCTCTTCCAGCATTGTCTCCGGTGAAGTAGAAACCTGGGTATGGTTTCAAATAGGTTTCCATGTATCTTTGGTGGTCGTTCCACACAGATCTGGCCATAGAAGGCCATGGGGATTTGACGGCCAAAACACCTTCCACATCGTTACCAACCAATTCTTGCCCTGTGACAGGATCGATAATAGCACAGTCGATACCAAAGAATGGTAGAGTGGCAGAACCTGGTTTGGTCTTGAAGGCACCGGCTAATGGAGCAATCAAATGAGAACCAGATTCAGTTTGCCAGAAGGTATCACAGATAACACAGTCTTTGTTACCGATTTTTTCGTTATACCATTCCCATAGATCTGGAGAAATTGGTTCACCAACAGATCCCAAGACTCTTAAGGATGAAATGTCGTATTTAGAAATTTCGTGTTCACCGACTTTTTTGATTAATCTCATTGCAGTTGGTGCAACATAGAAATGTGTAGCTCTGTGTCTTTCGATAATTCTCCAATATCTACCGTAATCTGGATATGCAGGAGTACTTTCGAAAATAATCGATGAAGTCCCCAGAGATAATGGACCGTAAAGGGCATAGGTATGACCGGTAATCCAACCAACATCACCAGCAGTAAAGAAAACGTCTTCTGGATGCAGATCAAACACAAATCTTGTGGTCAAAGTGGCACCTAATAAGTAACCACCAGCAGTATGAACAACACCTTTTGGAGAACCAGTGGAACCACTTGTATATAAAAGAAACAAAGGATCTTCAGCGTTGATTGGAACACAAGGCATATATGATCTTTGTTTGGAACATTCTTCATCCCAGTAGAAATCTCTTCCTGGAGTCATTGGAACTTGTTTGTTACCAGTTCTTTCGAAAACCAAAATATGAGAAACACTTTGGACGCCATTTAAACCTTCATCAACAATTTTTTTGATGTTAACAGTTTTACCACCTCTTTTACCTTCGTCACATGTAATAACAACTTTACAACCAGCATCAACAACTCTGTCTTTCAAAGAACCTGAGGAAAACCCGGCAAAGATAACAGAGTGAATAGCACCCAATCTTGCAACAGCCAACATAGCAATGACGGCTTCTGGAGTCATTGGTAAGTAAATAGCAACGGTATCACCTTTTTTGACACCCCATTTCTGTAACACACCAGCAACTTTACAAACTTTAGTCAATAATTCACTAAATGTGATGTTGTAGTTTTCAGCTTCATTATCAGCTTCATAAATAAGAGCAACTTTATCAGGTTGTTCAAAAGCATGTCTATCAACACAGTTGTAACAGGCGTTCAATTCACCGTTTAAAAACCATGCAATATCACCTTTTTCCAAAGACCCAGTTAAAGTTTTGGTAAAATTTTTATCCCAGTGTAAATATTCTCTTGCTAAATTACCGAAAAAAGTTTCTGGATCTTTGATGGATTCAGAATACCATTGGTCGTATTGTTCTCTGTTTTTGATATAAGAACCTCTAGAAGGTTGTTTTGAGTAAAAATGTTGAGGAGTATCTCTCATTTTAACATTTTGAGCTTCGTGAACAATTGCGTGATCCATTGTCATTGTATTGTATAGGAAGTGTATATGTGGGGGAAATTGAAGACTTGGTCTGTGGTTTTTTGTTTCTTCCCTTTATATTTAATTAAAAAATAAAATCATTATAGAAGAAAAACGCCTCGAAAGAAGTGTGTCCATCGTGTATATATATTAATAATTATCGAAAGATGGTAATACGAGAAAAACATCAACAAAAAAACGTAACGAAGAGATCCTCTTCACCAATCAATACTTGAAAAAGCGAACCTGAAAAAAAAAAACAAAAAAAATTATTATTACAAAAATAATAAAAATTCAAACATGAGGATCAAAGTAGAAGACGTTGTAGATTATATATATATATGTATATCTTTATACACACATTTAAGCAATTATTAAGGCAACGGACAACCACTACACACTTAGAACATAAGGGGGTTAACTATGTATATTTCTTCCATCTTTACAATAGACTATGATTAGTAGAAACACTGAGAGTCAGTAGTAATTCTTAAAACCGTAAGAAAGTCATTATGGTTCGATTTAATAATTCACTCTTATTTGCTACCTCTACAACTGCAAAGAATATCATAGAGTCAGCATCAAACGTGTAGTAAGTACTAGCTGTAGTGTGGTTGTTAACGAGTTCCTTTTTTTTTCTTAGGTATATTTAATTTTTTGGTTGTAAAAAAGGAGAGTGGATGAGAGAGTCATTTTAAGCGATATGTGAATGTTATTGTTTTTTTGACAAATATTTCGCTTAATTCTCTCCTGTTGTTTCTATTGTGTCTATCTACTAAGCGAATTATTATGGGTTGACTCAATGAGGACAACATCTACAAGCTTTTGTTCGAAAGAACTGCACTTTCTAAGCGACATTTACCCTCCTCTTTTCGTTTTTTTGTTGAGTTTTTTAAAAGTGTAAACCCGATAGATATACAGAAATAGTGCTGTTACACTTGTTACACTTGGTTGTAGTTGAAGTAGGGTATCACGTGCACGGCATTTAATTGTAAAATACGATAAAAATATATACACATTGTTTATAGTTCAAGGGAAAACGGTTGTACACTATTTAATTAATACAAAAGTCTTTTGTATATATATATTTATAACTATTTATCGCTGTTACTATCTTCTTGTTTAATATACAATTGACCGACTCTTTCTAAGAACAGTTTAATTGACTCTCTAAGATCGGTTGTATTGTTTGATAATGACGTCGTACTATTATTAGCATTGCTTGGATTATTACTACTACTAGTGGTGGTGGTAGAAATAAATAATTGTCTCTTGTTCAAAAAATTTAATGTTTCCGAATAGAAAACTTTGTCTTGGTAACAACATATTTTCATAAAATCAACATCGCTAAATTCATTAAAACCTTGTAATATTTCTATTATTACAGGTGTCATTATAAAGATATTTTTATCTTTATTATATTCATCAAATGAATTATATCTCTTGATTATTTTCAATGAAATATCAATAATTTTATCAAATATATCATTCAATAAGTGTGCTTCCTTGTTACTCCCATTATTATTATTATTATTACTCTTCACTGGCTCTTCTTGATCATCTTCATTGTTAAAATATAGTCTAAACAAACAACTCATCAATACAGCAGCACTGGACGATTCTTGTTTTAACAGATTTGGAATCTTATCAACAACTCTCAATTCGACTAATTGAGTTCTCAATTCATAATCATCATTAAACTTCTTTGAGAAAAAATAAGATTTTTCCAACATTTTAATCAATTGTAAAATATTCTCATAAGGTATATCATTAATGAAAACTTCATTTTCAAATAATTCACTTAATAATTCAATAACCATCAATTGTAATACACATTTAATTACAATGGTATTCTTAACTTCTCCACTATCTCTTTGTTGTTGTTTCTTCATAGCATCAACAGAACTATTAGAATCGTACATATACAATTCATTGGCTGTTGTTAATTCAAATAATTGTTCAAATGTTTTTATGATCAAATCCCAATGACTTTTATCAAATCTATCAACATTTTCTAAAATCAATTGTTGTAAACATGTTCTACCAATTCTAGCAATTGTATCGTTTTCTTGACAAATACATGAAATCAAAATATCACAAAACTCACTGAATAATTTTTCCAATTTATTATAATAATTGGTGAATAATGCAATTGTATTTCTTAGAGCTTGAATCAATGTAGTATTTAACCAAACACTTAGATCGTCATGGCTGTTGAATTTGTCGATTCTTTCGTTGTTATTTTTCTTTAAGATAGAAAAAATTGGGAATAGTATCTTGTTACAGATTTTATTCCACACAATAACGTTGAAAAATTTCCCATTCTTGAATAAAAATTCAAACATCTCGTTCAAACAAAACGATCTGATCTCCATGTCTTTACTATTCATGATAATATCGTTATATGAGAATAAAATAGGATACCAAATATCATCAAAATTACATTCGCTAAGTTCTTCGCCTTCGCTTTCATTTAATACATAGAATGTCTTTTCTTCCACCTTCTTGCTGATCTTCTTTAAATTGTTCAATGCTCTTAGTGAATTTTTAGGAAATTTAGCATTTTTACAAATTTCTTTGTAAATATAAATGTATTTCAAAAAATTGTCAAGCTGTTTCTCATTGCTATTGTTGTTGTTGTTGCTTTGACCACTTGATTTAATCACAGGTCCCCCGAATAGATTTATGAAAATTTCATCCTTCAAGTACCCTAAATTGATAACATCCAATGTCTTCATGCATAGTTTTTCTGATGTTGTGTGCTCGGAAACATATTGTAGAGATTCCAAGATAGGTTTCCATCCACTCTTTAACGAAGATCCCTTCATCAATATAAATTGATTAAAACACTCCAAACACATTTCCTGAATATCGTAATTGTCAAAACTGTTTTTCAAAATATAAACAAAAGGTTTCAAAAAATCACATTGAAATTCAAACCCTTGCAACTCTTCAATATTCAAAAATCTCATACTCAACTGTCTCAATGAATCGATGGCAAAAAAGGTAATAACCAGGTTTTTCTGATTGGATGCAATTTGGATGAAAGTGGCCCCCATGACGTTCCAAATTGGGGTCCATTCCACTCTAATTCTGTTCATATTATAGTAACAGACATCAATCATTTTTTGCAAAGAAAACATTCTAGGTTGTTGGGCATCCATAGACGACTCAAGTTCTTCAGTACAAACCTGAGTCAATGCTTTGATAAAATCAATGATGGCTGGTGCACTCAAGTAACAACTGTCACTGAAAATCTTGTCAACCAAAATCACCAAATCACTCGATACCAATAACTGAGATATCGAAATTAATTTGGAATGAACGTTTCTGTCATGAGATGATGTATGGGATTCGTTTAGGTTTGATTTGGCTGAAGAAGACCCACCCAACCCCCAACTTTTGAAGAAACCACCGGAGTTGGCCCCAATTGTTTGTGAGCTTCTGTTACTATCCATGGAAGATCTTCCAGATCCAACGACTTTCAACGCACTGACATCAGGAACACTGTTTCTATCGATACCCTTTGCAATCAATTGTAATCTCTCCACTTGAGAAACAACAAATAAAACATCGCTCCATGATTCTTTCAAGAAGTTACCACTGACCAGTGAGACCTCCAATAATTTGACAATGGCGTCAATATTTTTTTTCTTTAGTTCTTGAGTGTTTTGTAAGTTGCTAAATTGAACTAGAGCACCGATAAATGACTTTCTGGCCATTTCAATACCGAATGTAGCAGAAATACGAACACTAAGCTGCAATGCTTCTAAGCACGGAGCAATGACATATTCATCATCACACTCTTTAAACGGAGAGGTTAGAGAAGCCAAAAATGACATCCATAAAGTTTCGAAAACAAATTTAACATGCTCGACGTGGGAAGCCACGTAGAAAACTATAGCTTCTTCATCCTCCACCTCTGTCAAGTTTTTCACTACGTTTTCAGTCTTTGTGGTGATTTCTTTAGAGACTTGCATATATGCTTCTCTGTTCAAATCTCTTGTGTTGAAAAAGTTGAAAGCGTTGTTGCTAGTGGTAACACTATTGTTTTGCTGGTTCTCGTTGTTGATCAAAGCGTCATGCTGCTCTGATAACAATTTGATTTCATTGTTTTCAATCTCGTTGAATAGTCCAACAACGTAATCTCTTGGTAAATCTTGTTCATCATTAATACCAGAAACATTATCTATGAACTCGTCTAGAGTCATTCTGTTTTTGATTTGTGAGGAGTGAAGATCGGTGTTCAACATGATGACAGAGTAAGCCAAAACATAAGCAGTATCAGCTTTGGCAAAAACGCCCGGATTCTGTTCTAAAAACCTTTCAGCAAACTTCAACATGAATCTGTCAATCTTCTGACCTTCACCAGGCAATCTGAATTTTTGTAGAAATAACCTCAAAGCTTCAATGAAGGTCAGATTTGTAAAGTCTAGTTCTTCAACAAATGCATGCATAATAGCAATGTTTTTATCAGCACCTTCACCAAGATAGTCACCAACGGAAGCTAAATCTAAGCCATCCGTGTTCAATAGAAAATTCGCAATAGACTTTGGCGAGTCGTCTGCAATGAACTTTTTAGAAATCAACTCTGCAATACACTTTTTAGGCTTTTTGTTGAATATGGAAATCAAACTGGTTAGCAGGGTTTTCCGAATCTTGGAGTTTTCAAACTGTTGTAGCTCTTCTTCCGCACCTTCTGTAGAGATACCACTGATCGAACCATTTTTGGTGTTATTCAAAGTGTCCATGACCTCTGAGGTTTCAGAGTTTTCACGAATTGTGTCCAAGTCACTATCGTTATTGTTGCTGTTGATATTGGGGTTGCTATTGTTTGAGCTAAACACCGATGAAGAGTTTGCTGGAGGGAGCAAGCTTTTGTGAGCCCATGTGCTTAGAGATCTTAAAAGAGCCACGACACAGTTTAAAGAGCTCATCTTGCATGCATATTCCAATGGAAAGTTCAAAGCTTGGGAGGCTTGTAACTGCGAATTAGATAAATTGGAGATACTCAATAAGGGCAATTGAGACAAATCGTATATGTTTATTGGCTTTTTCAAATTTTCCAGATAATTTCTTTTCTCTAAATCTGTGACTTCGCATTTTGTTAGAGTTGTTCTACTCAAGTAGTCTACAATCAACTCCAACAAATTCGGGAATCTACTATCACAGTCGTAGTTCAAATAAAACTCAATAATGATTCTAGGATCATTACACAATTTGTTCAAAATGTTTAAGAAATATCTCTTTTGGTGAGTTGTAGAAGTTTTCATATCTGCAATTGGTAGATAAATCTCAGTCAAAAAAACTGGAATTTCTCTCTTAAAATCGTATCTCAAATTAGCCATTAACAACCACATTATTTCCAGCGTGATTTCATAGACCGGTGTTATAGGAGATGCAGAATTTCTTGATATAGCTAGACATAGGTACTGTCTAACCGAATCTATGAAAATTTGTTGATTGGTTCCATCCGTGTTGGAGGTTAACTTCAAATCATGGTTCAGGAAAATCTCAATATGGTCTCTGATTATAGAGTGAATAATGTGTAGAGATAACAATTTGGATCTAACAGCATGCGATCTTATATCCATTGTTTCTTCAATATTCTTAACACTGATCTTGGCCATTGATCTAAACACCAAAAAGGCATCTTTAATGGCTAACTGTTGATCTTTCAACAATGCATTGATACCATCTATTTCCAATGGCAACAACATTTTACTAGCCGAATCATCAATTTTCCTTTCTTGTTGATCGTCTAATGCATTTAAATTATTTAGAGTCAACGGTTCTTTGGTAGAATCGTCTTGAGATGAGTTTCCTGTTACAGAGTCATTTTTAGATGATGGTAATTCTTGTAAATTCCCAGAAATTTCACGAACTCTTTCGAAAACTTTATCAACAACCTGAATCAATGTAGCTTGAGCAATTGTTTGATTTGAAGAATTCAAAGAAAAGATGAAAATGTTGTATATTGTTCTAATGGCTTTCAAAAGAGATTGACCATGACACATGTTCAAGGAGTCTTCCATCAAAATGCAACTCGTCAAACATCTAATGATTTGAAACTCCACTTTCTGATCAGTAACTTCACCTTCAAAACAATCTGTTATAGTGTTAATTGCCGCATCAACAAGTTTCAATTTTGGAGGAGGTGTAACGATGGATTGTTGTTGATCGTCTTTGGCTGTTGTTGTGGTTAGAGAATCTGGTGGATTAACCAAGATTTTTTCATCCAACAGTTGGAAAGAGAATAGTTTGGAAAGACCATCTAAGGATCTGATTTTCACAGAAGTGACTCTGGTTCTACAACTCGATCTCAATGCTTCAAAAATTTTAATGGAGTCTAAACATATGTACTCTTCTTTTGAAAGTTGAACGTCTATATCCTGAACGGTCTGTTCTAATAGCTTAAAAGTATTTGCGTGTGAATTTTTGATTTCTTTATTGTTACAAATTTCTTGGAAAGTTTTTTTAAGAAAGCTCATTGTTGATCTAGTATTGCTGTTTGTAGCTTTTGATATTTCTACAGGTTTCTTTTCAATGGTTTCTTGTATTGGTTCTTCGATTGGTTCTTCGATTGATTCTTCAACTGGTTCTGCAACTGGTTCTTCAACTGGTTCTGCAATTGATTCTTCAATTGATTCTTCAACTGGTTCTTCAATTGATTCTTCAACTGGTTCTTCACTTACAGCTCCTTTCTCCACAGGTACTGCGACATCATCATATTCTTCTTCCTCTTCCTCCTTTGCTTCGTCTTTAACTTCTTCAATATAGGTATCATCATTTTGTTCGACATAATCTATCTTTAAATCTTTATTTTGAACCTCTTTTTCTACACCATCAACATGGTTCTCTTCCACATTAACTGTCATTTGTTATTTTGCTTATGAAAGTGTGTGTGTGTGTGTGTTTTTATATTTATATATATATACTTTTCTTTGTGTCTGTATATCTAGTAGGATCTTTATTGTATCAAAAATGCTACAACTGTCTGACTCCCTGAATAATCCAAGTATATCTGTATTTCAATATATACAATGGAAAGTTTGTTAATCTTGTTGATATTCTATATTTTTAGAAATGGTCTGTAGTTAGGGTGTACAGTCTTAATGGGGATTAAAAATTTTCAAACATACGAAATACCAATATTTACTATTATTAGTGTAATTGTTTTTTTTTGCCTTTTTATCTCTCTCTCTCTCTTTTGTTATTTTTTTTTTTATCTATAATTAGTGCGGGTTATACGGTTATAGATAAATAAGGTAGCGACGTTCTTCTGAAGAGAGCTATCAATTAAGAAGCACATGCGAACAACGTTAAGTGTGCGCCATTATTTATCTATATATGAAGACATATAATATTTTTGTTTACACTGCATAAAAAATTGTAATGTATATATCTCTCTGATAAGTCTTTTATTTATTTATATTTGGCAAAAAGTTCATCACATAGATGTCAGCAATTGTTATTATTTCTATTGTTGTTTTTCAAATTCCAGGTTTTAACAGGAATATTCGACAATAAGGTATCTTACTCACATTCTTTTGGCTCAAAGAACCTAATTCAAGAGAAAACAAAAGACTCATCTATAGAAATAATTATTACCAATTTTAGCATACACACTTAATTCTTGAGTATTTTTTCGTATACAATGCATAAGAATGTTCCTGTACGATGAGTTGTTTTGTTTATCTTTTGACACAAATAGCACGAATAGTATTATGAGCGTATATCAAACATCATAACCCCGACGGATATAATTCTACTAATACACACTAATAATAGCAGTCATTTTATAAATAAAAAATAAAATCAACTGACTAATCAAAAACATATCTTTCTCCGACGGTGATAACAATTCGGTTCTTATATAATATTGATATTATTGTTTATTATTTATGGTAATCACATGGTTATTACTATTAGTATTACCCTGGTTAGTAAACATTCTCTATTGAACATAACGTTAAGATAGTCCGGTAGTCAAATAGTAGAAGAGAGTTATTATTATTATTATTACCATTGATAGTATCAAACAAAAGGAAGAAGAAAATAAAGGGTAACCACGGAGATGTAAATAAATCCGAGTGAGAAAACGCGGATTTAATTCTTCTTTCTTAATATTTTTTTTTTTTTAGTTAATAATAGATTAGATTAGATTAGATGTGTGAGTAAGTAAGATGAGTAGTATTGTAACAAAGTAGTATTATTATTATGAGTATTCCTATAAACAAACTAAGTAAAGGAGATTATACCACAGTGACTATCACAAGTAACGTTAACATGTGGTGGTTTATAAAAAATCAATAATATATCCGTTTGAAGGATCGTTAAGTTTACTTTGAGATTAGTATATAAGAACAAGAGATATATAACTTTAAACATCAATCAATTCATTTAAATGTAATATAATAAGAAATATATATAAAAAAACCATCCAGTTTAATACTTTTTATTATATTATATTATATTATATTATATTATCCTACTATAAAACAAAAAACAAACAGATCAAATCAAAGCAAATCAAAAATGTCTCCTCCAAGTTCCGCTGCTACAAGTAGAATGCCAATCTCAACTACTACTTCAACCATGAATGAATGTTGTTCATCATCAACAAGTGATTCTGAAACTATCATTTCCACTTCATTTCCCTTGACTACTTATGCCAATGAAAGTAATCCTATTTCTTTCAACTGGGGTGCTTCTACTCCAGAAAAGAGAGGACCTGTTGTTTGTACATGGCAAGGTAATGGTTTAAAAACCCATAATGCTATTGGTGCACATGCCGGTGTATATTCAGTTTATCGTGCTTTAGCCGTTGCTTCAAATCAATTGAATAAAAATCATAAAGCTGATTATACAAATAGTGAACCACAATTTCAAATCAAACCAAATCCATCTTGGTTTAATAAAAAAGATGTTGTTTCAATGGATCCATTTGGTCATTTGAGTCCATATCTTTATTCTGATATTTCTTCAAAGGGGAATGTAGAAATTAGACCAACTATTGCTGTTACAAAGGCAACTTTGAAATTGATCGAATTAAAAGATGCCGTTGCCAGAGGTGCATTGAAAGTTGATGGAGAAATTGTTGTTAATGACCAAGGTGATGTCAACGTTTCTAAAGTTGCAGTTGAACCAGTTTGGTATTTACCTGGTGTTGCTGAAAAGTTTGGTATTACTGAAGAATCTTTAAGAAGAGCACTTTTCGAAGATACAAATGGTATGTATCCTGAATTAATTACAAGACCAGATTTAAAAGTTTTTTTACCTCCAATTGGTGGATTAACCGTTTATATCTTTGGTAATCCAGATTATATGAGTGATCCAACTAAAGATTTAGCTCTAAGAGTTCATGATGAATGTAATGGTTCTGATGTTTTCGGTTCTGATATTTGTACATGTAGACCATATTTAATCTTTGGTATTGAAGAAGCTATTAAACAAGCTCAACAACCAAATGGTTATGGTATGTGTGTTTATTTTAGAAAAGAAGGTAGAGCTCTTGGTGAAGTTACTAAATATTTGGTTTACAATGCAAGAAAAAGAGGTGGTGATACAGCAGATGAATATTTCCATAGAACTGAATGTATTGCTGGTGTAAGAGATATGAGATTTCAACAATTGATGCCAGATGTATTGAAATGGTTGGGTATTACAAGAATCCATAAAATGTTGAGTATGAGTAATATGAAATACGATGCTATTGTTGATCAAGGTATTGTTATTGAAAATAGAATTCCAATTCCAGAAGATATGATTCCAGAAGATTCAAGAGTAGAAATTGATGCAAAGGTTAATTCAGGTTATTTTACCACAGGTGAAGTTAAAAAATTTGATGACTTGAAGAATACTAAGGGTAGAGAATGGGCTTGAATGGATATTTTTGTTTCATTTTCGTTTGTACTTTAAGTTTGAATTTTTTTTTGTAAAACATCTATATATATATTATATACATATCTTTTAAAGAACCCAATATTATTATAAATCTATCACACTTTGAAGAAAAGTGAAAAACAGGAAAAAGAAAAAAAAAATTAAAAAAAAAAATTATAAGAGGTCGTGCCCGGATTTGAACCGGGGTTCTTTGAAGGTTCTTTAATTGAATCTCCTATTGTTAATAAGAGTAACTTTTCATAGTAGACGGCTGTGCACGTGGAGTGTTAAACCCAGGAGCACAACTTTATCTACCAGTATAGTCAGAATCAAATGTCATATAACCACTAGACCACACAACCTTTATAAAATTTTGTTAGTTGAAAACTTGGTATTGCTATTTACATAGAGAAGTAACGAAACAAAAACAAAAACAAAAAATATTGAGGAGTAAGAATAGTAACTATATGATTACGTACCCTTAAATATACATACATCCATCCCTTCCCCCCTTAGAACAAATTGATTTTAGAGAAGATGAAGAAGAATAAAGAGAGAGAGAGAGAGAAAGTGAGTTTATTCATCCCTTAATCGATTTGATCATCAATAGGATTTAATTAATTAAACATGTGTGTGTGTGTACAGACAGAAATATTTAATTCATTGAACGAGATATTTATAAAGAACAAGGGTTAAATCGTATATGACTTGTATATAATATAAAGTGATTGTTTAACTCAATGTAATTTAAACAATCATTTTAAATATGACATAGATATAATAAATTAGAAAAACTGGAAAGAGTTTAGAAACACCATAGATCAGCAAAAAAAAAAAATATGAACAGATACGAGATTGATAATGATGATTACATAAGTTATCTATTACATGAAATTAACAAATTAAAAAACGACCCAGATCATCCTCAACAACAACAACAACAAAGAAGAAGAAGAGGAAGAAGAGATAATGACAATGATGATGATGATATGAGTCAATACAAACCAGCTTCTCAGAGATTTCCAACCAAGGTTGCTTCTTCCCACCACCATGTCAAGACTCCATTTTTGAAAGAAAAAAAGAATAAGGATAAGAAAAAGAAAAATGTTAAAAAAGAGCTTCATGGTAAAAGAAACAACAAAAATAATAACAACAACAATAGTTTTCCTAGTTTTGAAAAACCTGTATACTCAAATCATCCACATGCTTTTAGAAGTGATGATACTATTAACAGAAATTATTATGATATGAACAATAATAATGATGCCAACACGGTTACCAGTGGTAAAAACAGCTCGGGTTTATTCAATAGAGAAAATCGGTCTTATCCCTATTTGCTGAATGACTATTATGGTAATTACGGTATTCAAAGTGGTGATAGTGCACTTAGAAATAATATTGTTGATTTTGAAGAAAATTACAATGGCGAGAATGATGACGATGAGGATGATGATGAGGATGAGGATGAGGGTGAGCAGGACGACCAAGAAGACGCAGAATCGGGATATCCAGAAGATTTTTGGGACCGTATAAAGCCAATTCTAGCAAAGATGTACTACAACGGTTCAGGACCTTGGGTCAAAGACTCTTTTGAAAATGTGTTGGGTAATACTAGAGAAAACCCTTACTTTATACCACTGTATTCGGACCTAAATGAAGATGTTACCAACAACGAGAACGAGGACAAAAAACAAGGGTTGCATCACAAACCAGTACCTTCGTCACCGTTATCTGACGTCTTACAAGTATCATCTATCAAAACAACCCCTCATTTACCATTTTGTCCACCTCTAGACGTTTACGAACATCCAGAAACATATTCAGTCGTTATGGCTATATCCGGAGCAAGTGCTTCTACTTTGGAGATTGATTTCCATCCATCCACACATGAATTGGTTGTTAAAGGATTTGTTTCACTACCTGAATTAACTGAAGAGTTGGATGGACTGAAACTAACTTCAGATGATGAAGATGGAACAGTTGCTACAACTAAAAAAAACACCGCTACTCCTAAATGTTTAATCAATGAATTGAGAACAGGTCACTTTGAAAGAGTTGTGAAATTCCCATTGTTTCCTAAGATTAATGAAGACACAATTAAAGCAAACTATTCACCAAATGGGTTTTTAACTGTCAAGGTGGAAAAGTTGAACGAGCATGTTGATTCAATTCCAAAACCTAAAAAGAAAATTACTATCCAAAACATTCCTTATGAAAATGAGATTCTTAGATAGATTGGTATTGTCTCTTTTAGCTTTCTCTCTGTCGTTTATCTTTATAAATAAATTGCTTTTATATACATATTTATATACACACATACACATATGATTAAAACTATATTACACGTGACCGTGTCTATTCACATTTCTTTTTTCTTTTCTTTGGTGAGAAACGTGATGTATAATTATTATTATTTTTTTTTTTTGGTGAGAAGAAGAAATAAAAAAGATATAAAAATTTTCAAGTCGACCCCATTGCTAGAAAAAGATCCTTCAATAGTATGTCGATTTTTTAAATCAAAGGCAAGAAAAACCTAAGAAAATTCATACACAAAACTATAAACATGTCTTCTAATAATCGTGGTGGAAGAGGTGGCCGTGGTGGTAGAGGTGGTTACAGTAACTATAACGCCAATGCAAACACCAACAGCGAAGGTCAACAAGGTTACCAAGCATACAAAGCTTACAACGCTCAACAACCTCAACAACAAGGTTACCAAGCCTACAACGCTCAACAATCTCAACAACAAGGGTACCAAGCTTACAACGCTCAACAGCCTCAACAACAAGGTTACCAAGCTTACAACGCTCAACAACCTCAACAACAAGGTTACCAAGCATACAATGCCCAACAATCTTACACTGCTCAACCTCAACAACAAGGTTACCAAGCTTACAACGCTCAACAACCTCAACAACAAGGGTACCAAGCCTATAATGCTCAACAGCCTCAACAACAAGGTTACCAAGCTTACAACGCTCAACAACCTCAACAACAAGGGTACCAAGCCTATAATGCTCAACAGCCTCAACAACAAGGTTACCAAGCTTACAACGCTCAACAACCTCAACAACAAGGGTACCAAGCCTATAATGCTCAACAGCCTCAACAACAAGGTTACCAAGCCTACAACGCTCAACAACCTCAGGGTGCCGGTATGACTTTGAAAGACTATCAAAATTCTAAACCATTGAATTCTCTAGACAGCAACAAGCCTAAAACTATTTTGAAATTGGCTCCAAGCTCTGGTATCCAATTGGTCGGTGTTACAAAGAAAGAAGAACCAAAAGTAGAAGAAGAAAAATAAACTGAAAAAGTTGAATCTCAAGTAAAGGAAAGTCCAAAAGAAGTGAAAGAAGAAGCTAAACCAGTTAAAGCAGAAACTACAGAATTGCCGGAAATCGAAAAATTATCCGTTTCTGAACCAAAGGAAGAAGAAGAAACCAATGTCAAAGCTACCGGTGCTGCCTCTGCTGATGCATTAATTAAAGAACAAGAAGATGAAGTTGATCAAGAAGTTGTCGATGATATGTTTGGTGGGAAAGATCATGTTTCCATCTTATTCATGGGTCACGTCGATGCAGGTAAATCTACAATGGGTGGTAACTTGTTGTACCTAACCGGGTCTGTTGATAGAAGAACTCTTGAGAAATACGAAAGAGACGCCAAAGACGCTGGTAGACAAGGTTGGTACTTGTCTTGGGTTATGGATACCAACAAAGAAGAAAGAAACGATGGTAAAACCATTGAAGTTGGTAGAGCTTATTTCGAAACTGAAAAAAGAAGATACACCATTTTGGATGCTCCAGGTCACAAAATGTACGTTGCTGAAATGATTGGTGGTGCTTCTCAAGCCGATGTTGGTGTTTTGGTTATTTCCGCCAGAAAGGGTGAATACGAAACCGGTTTCGAAAAAGGTGGTCAAACAAGAGAACATGCCTTGTTGGCCAAAACACAAGGTGTTAACAAGATGATTGTTGTTATCAATAAAATGGATGACCCAACTGTTGCGTGGTCTAAAGAAAGATACGACCAATGTGTTTCAAACTTGTCTGGTTATTTGAAAGCTATTGGTTACAACATCAAACAAGACGTTATCTTCATGCCTGTTTCTGGTTTCACTGGTGCTGGTTTGAAAGATAGAGTCAATGCGGCCGATTGTCCATGGTACACTGGCCCATCTTTGTTGGAATATCTAGACGTTATGAAAACTTTGGACAGACATTACAACGATCCATTCATGCTACCTATTGCCGGTAAAATGAAAGATCTAGGTACTATTGTTGAAGGTAAAATTGAATCTGGTCACATTAAAAAAGGTCAATCTACTGTGTTGATGCCTAACAAAACCTCTGTTGAAATTTTGAATATTTTCAACGAAACAGAAGAAGAAGTGGATATTGCTTTGTGTGGTGAACAAGTTAAATTGAAAATTAAAGGTGTGGAAGAAGAAGATATTCAACCTGGTTATGTGTTGACTTCTCCTAAAAACCCAGTCAGAGTTGTCAGAAAGTTCATTGCTACATTGGCCATTGTTGAATTGAAATCTATCATGTCTTCTGGTTATTCTTGTGTCATGCACGTTCATACTGCTATTGAAGAAGTCTGTATCACCAAATTATTACATAAAGTGGAAAGAGGTACCAACAGAGTCTCCAAAAAGGCTCCACCTTTTGCTAAAAAAGGTATGAAGGTTATTGTTGAAATTGAAGCTGAAGAAGCAGTTTGTGTTGAAACTTACCAAGATTATCAACAATTAGGGAGATTTACTTTAAGAGATCAAGGTACTACCATTGCTATTGGTAAGATTATCAAAATCGTTGAATAGATGTCGACATTCATGTATTTGGCATTTAGTTAAGGTAAATAATAAATAAATATATAAGTAAATAAAAAAGTTAATGTGTACATATATTTTGTGCTTTTATCTTTGCAGTTCTTTGAAAACGTCTATCAGAGATTCGACACCATAAATGATATTTTCATCGTGTCCTTGTTCTTCTTTTTTGAACTCTGAATGGGCGAAATCAATCAATTTGAGCTTACTCAGTGACTTTGAACTGGTCGTGGCATCCTCTTCGTCCTCATCAAAAGCAAAATCATCATCGATGATTTCATCTTCATCGTTCTGTGCATCCCAACGATTAACATCAGTTTCGTATATAAAAAGCAAACTACTGGATATCAATCTCACCGGAGTATCCAGGAGAGTGTTGTATAGTAACTGTAACCTTGTAAGAAAAGAATCAACTATCTTGTCTCTTCTCCTGTTAGAAATGTTATTCATGTCAAAAAAAAAATGGAATGCATCTATCATATCTCTGTGACTCTTCAAAGATCTCCCATAATGCTTATTTATGCTGTAGTATGTGCAAGATGGATCGAGTTGAAAGTGTTCACATTCAATACCTAGCAAAGGTTTGCATGCCTTAACCTTCATACCACATATTCTTGCTCCTAGTATACCAGAGGTGGTACAGTTGCTGACTTTTTCCAGTCTGGCCTTCTTTTCCTCGGTGGCATCACAGTCAAATAGTACTTTGCCTAATTTGATATCTAAGACGTTGGGTGACGTATATCCATGGAGCACATTTTCCAACACAATGTATGATTTATCAGATTGGATCTCCGATTGCAATGATCTCATTTCAGGGGAAATCTCGTCATAGTTCAGATATTGGGTTTCACCACCATCTATGCCTTGTTCCATGCTTCCCAAATACCATGGTGTCCATTGGAAAAACATTACTCCATCGAGGTCGCTGGCAGTATCATCGCTGTTTATATATTTCTTTCTCTGACTATCTAGTGCTTGATAAAATCCAACCTCTTTGCAGACAGTTGGCTTGAAAAACAATGATCCTTCCTCGTTTGTAAGAGTCCCATCATGACCCGCAGCGGCCATTTCAAACTGCTTTAACACCATTGAGATAAAGTACAACCAAATTTAATTATTATAGCATTGGTTCTTATGAACTGCTCTCGCCATTAGTAATAAACCATCTTTCAATTTCAACCAAATAGAGATCGGAGAGAAGTTCAAGCTTTTACAGAACCTTATCACAACAAAAAAAGTAAACAAAGAATCTGTCCCAGCAGGGCCTGCGTCGCAT
>PTXO01000160.1:0-15613 GCA_003020785.1 Hanseniaspora gamundiae
TGAGTGATACCCTGTTTGAAAGTAATCAGCCACAGTATTTCTGAAAACTGAAAATTTTGGTAAATTGGCAACAAGCTCTTCTAGCAAATTTGTTGCTGGGTGTGCTCTAAGCACTACGTGTCTTTCCAAGTAAAGACCGCCAAGCCCAGTAGGGCTATCTCCACCCTCTAACTCCTTTTCAATTCCAAATGAGTTCCAAATACTTTCGTTGTCACTCACAAACTTGCTTCTCTCAAACCAACAATTGTGCGATGTGACACCAAAACTCACCACAGCACCATCTAGAGGTTTAACGAGAAAAAACTTTCCAAGCGGATTTAGCGGCTCTATGGAAAATTGATTAACCAAACTGAACGGGTGTGTATAAGAACATTTCCCATTTACGTTTTCAAGTGCCAAATTGCTTGACTCCGTCGGTGTTTCCGCGTCATTTATTTCTTCGCAACTGGGGAGTTTATTCTTTTCGCAGACAGCAGCAGACTCCGCAGCAGCTTCTCGTATTTTTTCTTTCAAACCTTCGACCTGGTGGGTCTCTGTAGTGTTGATCAAGGCTTTCGATGTTTGTGCATCTAGAAGGGATATTTTGTCTACAGTTTCGACATCATCGGCGAGAGCATCAGAAAAGACCGGCAATCCTGTCTCTGTTAGGTTCAAATGTTCCTGATTGTGGCTATTGTTTCCTTGGTTGGGCTTATTAGTTGAAAAATCGTGACTTCTCAAAATATTAGGAGTCTTTTCTGTTGTTCTAGAAAAATTGCCGCTGGAGGATACATAAGCCTGCTTGTCACTCAAAGAGTTACCATTAATAGCCGTCACAGCCTCATTGGTGTTGAAAGAAGCATGTTGGACATACGGAGAGCCTTCGTTTCTGTAAGGCACGCCCGCATATGTGTTCATCTGCGGAACTATTGGCTGGATCACAGACGACTGCAACGGAATGTGGCTTCGTTGAGGACCCATCATCGGCGAGTTTCCATCTCTGGCAAAGTCTTGTGTTTTGTGTAGATTCGAACCGTTGATTTTTGACACCGATCCTGGAGACTGTACAGTGACGCTCGGTAAAATGACGGGCAATCCAGATGGTTTGTTTGACGAGTAGTTCATTGAAGAGCTCGGGGACAAATCGTTAGGTAAAGACGGTGACAGCCTTTTGATCTTTTTTGGTCGAGAGGCTGCTGATGACACGTTTTCTAGGCTACTTCTATTTCCACCATCCTCTGTGTATGAGCACGTCGTCAATCCTCTTGAGGAACAGGAACTGCATACTGGCCTTTCTTGGTTGCACTTCAGTTTTCGCTCTCTGCAAAACTTGCATGATAGAATAGCACGGTTCCTTTTTCTTGTCTTTTTTTCTGGCGGCATGACCATGCTGCTGTCCACATGTGAGACAGACGTATTTGTTTTGTCGGAATCTGTCATTCTCGTACGGGTCTTGCTATTTGCTGTTGCCTTTGTTGATATTTCTCTTCTAATCATAGCTTAGAAAATATGCCAAGTGCAAGTCTTGATAATAATTAACTTTTTTTCAAATAAATCCAACGCTTTCCCGAAAAAGCCTATTTGTATTTTTGGTTTTTATTTATTTGTTTATTTCTATTGTACAGCTCGAATTATACAGTTTGGAAGACCTGATTTTGAGACCAAATAACGAAAAATAAATAAGGTTTATTACGATAATAAAATAAAATATTTATGGTCTATATATTAAGCACCTCTTACATTTACAAACATTTTTTAATAGCAATAGAGCCATTTCAGAGCAGATACTCGATTGTTTTCATTCTTTTTGTGTTGTGACGCTTATAGTTTTTCGCTTAGAGCTTTGGTGATTTCATCAACAGCAGTTTCAATGCCCGAGTATTTGTCCCCCATCCCTTGGAACACGTTTCCTTTCCCACCAGCTTTACCCCCAACGTTAAAGGATACAACCTTAGACAGAGCAGAACCGTCAATGTCTTTGGACAAAGCAGCATCAGAAATGTAGCAACCGTGGGCAACTCTACCCTCTTTGTCGTTACCTGTCAACAGGTAAATAGATTTGTCCTTGTTGTTAGATTTGATGTAGTTAATGGCCTCGGTGATGGCTTTGGCGTTGGTTGGGATATCAACATGCTTGACAAAGAATGAAGCATCTTCATTTTCTTCGAAATATTTGGCCACTTCATCAACAGTTTGTTTAGTTTCAGCTTTGTCTCTGACTTTGATTTCGTCTTTGACTTCTTTCTCAATTTTGTTGAATTGTTCCTTCAACTTGTTTTTCACAATGACAGATATAGACAATTGGGTTAGTTGGACACCCAACTCTTTCAATTTCTTCTCTTTTAACGGACCAAATGGCAATTCACCGGCTTTGTTCAAATCATCAGAGTACGCATTGGCAACTCTTTGGACTTCTTGGGCTTCGAAACCAGAAACTGCAACCATTCTTCTGATACCTTTGGCAATACCACTTTCTTCGATGATGACAAAGTACTTGATGTCGCTGGTCTTGGCAACATGGGTACCACCACAAAATTCGACAGAGTAGTTGTTCCATTTCTCGTTACTTGGATCAGACAACAATTCGTCCACTGGTTTACCAACAGAAACAACTCTCACTGGGTCTGGATAGGTCTCACCAAAAACGGCTCTAACGGAGCAGATAGCTTTAGCCAAATCTAATGGAACTTCCTTGTAGTAGACAGTCAAATTGTCTTTAATCGATTGGTTACAAATGTCTTCCACTTTTTCTAATTCTTCAAAAGACAATGCCTTTTTGTGAGAGAAATCAAATCTCAATTTTTCTGAAGAGACTAAGGAACCCTTTTGGTCAATGTCAGATCCTAACACTTGTTTCAGAGCAAAATTCAAAATATGGGTACCTGTGTGGTTGTTTCTTAGTGGGAATCTTCTCAATTCGTCGTAAGAGGCAATGATTTTGTCGTTTTTGCTCAATGAACCTTCTTGTAGGACACCTGTATGGAACACGTAACCGTTGTATAGTTGAGCATTATCCACTTTGAACTCAGAAACACCGTCAATAACGATTTTCCCGGTATCATTTTCTTGACCACCTTGTTCAGCGTAGAAACAGGTTTTGTCCAAAACAATACCATACTGTTTACCGATTTCAGTCATGGAGTCAACAAAGTTTTCCCCATCGTGAATACGCAGAATTGTGGCGTCCACGTTGTCCAAGCCGTACTTGAATTCGTCATTGGTTTTGGCAACCAAATCGTCGTTCAAGTTGGATAAATCGTGGACATTCAATTTGATCAAGTTTCCTTGGTTTTTCTTACCACCTTGTTTGGAAGCTTCGTAGGATTCCAATTTAGCTTTCTCAAAACCAATATCGTCGATTTTCAAATTCTTTTCTTCGGCCATTAATCTAGTCAAATCGACAGGGAACCCGTAAGTGTCGTACAATCTCCATACTTCCAAACCGTTCAAAGTTTTACTAGAGGTTTTAGAGGCAATGTCTGCGTATTTCTCAAACAATTTTTCACCTCTGTCTAGAGTCTTGGCGAAAGAGATTTCTTCTTCGTTCAAAATTTCAAAAATAAAACTTGGATCCTTGTTGACATCTGGATAAATATCTTTCACTTGATCGATCAAAGTTGGGGCCAATTTTGAAAAAAAATCTCCAATCGGGTAGTTCATGTATTTTCTGACATATCTGGCACCTCTTCTCAAGATTCTTCTCAAGACGTAACCTCTACCCTCATTATTTGGCACACCTCCATCGGATAGAGCAAAAATCAATGTTCTCACATGATCACTTAGAACTCTGTAAGCGGTATCGATACCATCTTTATCTTCGTCACCAAATTTACCTGTGTACGATCTACAACCAGTGATTTCTTGAATCTTCAAAAACAAAGGTTGGAAAACATCAGTGTCGTAGTTAGATCTGACATCTTGTAAAACGGAAACCAATCTCTCGAAACCCATACCCGTGTCAACATGTTTGGAAGGTAAAGATTTCAATTCACCGTTTTGTTCTCTGTTGAACTGGATGAAAACGTTGTTCCAGATTTCCAAGACATCTGGGTCGTCTTGGTTGACTAGTGCTGAGGCATTTCTACCACCGATTCTATCATAATGAACCTAGGAGCATGGACCACAAGGGCCTTGGTCACCCATTTCCCAGAAATTGTCTTTGGCGTTCCCTGGCAAAATATGGTCATCTGCAACACCAACTTGTTGCCAGTAAGTTTTGGCCTCTAAATCTGGTTCTAAACCAGCTTTGCTGTCACCTTCAAAATAAGTGACATACAATCTGTCTTTAGGGATCCCATAGACGTTTGTCAATAGATCCCAGGAATATCCAATAGCTTCTTTCTTGAAGTAATCGCCAAATGACCAGTTACCCAACATTTCAAAAAAAGTGTGATGGTAAGAATCTTTACCAACGTCTTCTAAATCGTTGTGTTTCCCACCGGCTCTGATACATTTTTGAGAGTTACAAGCTCTTTTCAAAGAGGCAAAATCAGATTGTGGATCAACGGTACCCAAAAAGATAGGTTTGTATTGATTCATACCTGCATTAGCTAATAGCAATGTTGGATCATCAAAAGGAATGACAGGACTCGATTTGACATATTTATGGTTTTTCTCTTCCATAAAGTATTTTAAAAAAGTTGCACGAACATGCGAAGCTGTCCATAGTTGTTTATCACCAATAGTCATGTTGGTTCTTGTGCTTGTAGTTATTTTTGCTACGAATGATAGTTGGGTCTTCTGAGCTTTCCCTAGATGAAAAAATAAACCAGTGTAGACAGGAAACAATTTAAGGCTACTGCAAATCACTTTTGAAATATAAATATATGACCAGTCTGTCTTGACAACTTGTTCTATTAGATTATATTGCGAAGGAGACTTACAAGAGTCATAGCGATGGATGTAACGTTTCATTATGAGAATCGTTGAGATAAAAGATGAGAAAGACGAGAAAAACTTTTATCAAAAAAAAAAAAAAAATGAAAAACAAGGAGTTGCCCTCTCGTTGACAAAAAGGCAGAAAACAAATGCGTCAGACGTTTTCAATGTCAGACGTTTAAACAATCAGATACCAAAAGCACGAAAAGGTTGACCGATTTAGAAGACAGCTAACTGGAAAGAAATCTCTATCTGTTTGATAAGAGTGAATAATTATTTTTTTATTGAATGTTTTTTGAGCCAAGTCGATTACTAGGAAAAAAAAGAGCCATTGTTATTGGTAGATTCGAAAAAATCTTATGATTACTCATTTGATAATCAGTTATTTTAGCTTCTATGTACTGTGTAATGTGTAAGCCTTCTTAGAATGTCAAGTTAATCAGCTAAAAACCAACAAGAGAACCATAGAAAATGAAGTACCAGGCAAATCTATCTTTGGTATCTTTGTTGTTGATACTCTCAACAGGTCTATTACCAAATGTTGTTCATGGTGTTCATAATGTGGATGTAACTATAGAAAGTGATAACGACACTACGTTGACATCAAAAGACTTTGATGTATATGAAACCACTAAAGTCTGGCAGTGTGTTAAAAAATTGAAAAACTTGCTTGTCTCGTCAGAAACTGGAAATGACAGCAATGCTAATAATATCATCAATCATTTGTATGCAATTGCTCATCGTTTGAGTGATGATTCATTTGAAGATGATTTTGCAGATGCAGCCACTGCAGCAGGGGAAGAAGAAGAGGAGGAGGATGACGATGATGATGATGAAGAGGAAAAGGAAGAGGAAAAGGAAGGAGAAGTAAAGAGATCACAATTGTACAACATATACGATAAAACTTACGTCTACTTGCAATCAATCAATCCTGCATATGCGGCACTTTTTGAGTCTTATTACATCTACAATTTACACGATTTACCAAGATCAACCATGGATTCAGAAAACTATTTTGTTATCAATGGCAAAAAGTACAACAATCCTGACGATATCTTTTATTTAAAAACTCATGAAATCCAAGCTGAACATAATCACTTTGGTTCTTCTAAAGAGTTGTTGGAGGAAAATGATTTGGTTATTGGGAGTAACACCGGCGATGATGTCGTTTACGCAACGTTCTATGGGTGTAACACAGATGAACAATTTAATGAGTTCAATACCAATTTGTACAACGAAGCCAAAGGGGGAAAAATCAAATACACTTGGAAAAGTTCGTGTCCATGGAACAGCAGCGAATGGATCGCCTATTTCAACAAAGAAACAACGAAAACTAAATTCATCGACGTTTCACTAATCAAAAGCGATTTGGAAAATTGGAACTTGAATAATGAGATTGTCAATACGAATTACGAAGAAAACGACACTGACTTGATGGACATAAAACTAGCTGAAACTATCATACAGTACCACAATAGTGAACTGTCTAATAAAAGCGTCTGGGATACGTTGAACTACACCAAACAGATCATAAACTGTTTGCCATTTCAATCTGTGCAAGACACGGTTTTTGCTCAGAACTTAGCAAACATCGATCGCCGTCCTAAACTTCTTGATGACCTCGAATCATTGATGAAACTGGGCATCAATTACGATTTGATCGGCTGCTACGTCAATGGGGTCAACATCAAATTGACTGATTTTTCTATGAAATCATTGCTCACCTCTATACAAAGAGAGTTTTCCTTTTTAAAAACTTTCCAAAAATTCATCAAAAACTACAGTTTGAAAATTTCCTTGAACGATATGAAAAACATTATCAACGATTTTTCTTCCGCCTCGCAGTTATATATCAAAAACAACCAGCCAAGAAAGTTTGATGTGACAAAAATTTTGAATGATAACCAACACATTATTACACTGGCTAACGATTTGGAGAAGGATAAACAATATGCTGAAGTTTTATCAATCGACGTCGAATCTTTTTTGAAAGAAGAATCTCAGTTTGGTGAGATCCCTGAATACGCAGAAAACTGGAACGAAGTGGTTTTTGTCACAGATTTCGCTAACAAGGAAATGATCCAGGGTCTGTGCAGAGCCCTTGAAGTTGTCAAGAACGGATACCCTCAGCGTATTGGGATTTTGCCTATCGTAACAAATCCTAGTAAAAAGAATTTGAAAAAAACTATCAAAATCATCTCTCAGTTGAAAAAAATTGGTAACTCCAAACCTGACTCTCTATTAAGGTTTTTGAACAATGGGGAAGGTTTGAAATTCAACAAAAAATTGACGATCTTGGACAGTGATGACGCACTGGTGAAAGATACTTTTGAACTATTGGAGAACATGGGGCTAAACGAAAATAGCATAATGATTAACGGTGAAATTTTCCCATTCAGAGAAAACACTTGGAACTATTTAATTTCCACAGTTATCAAAAAAGACGCCACTTTTTTGAAAAATAATTTGCACATTGCATTGGAGAACGAAGAGGACACGGAAAAGTCGATTGTCAGAAAGCTATTACACACAGAGTCACAGCCATTTATTTCAAGAGACTTGGTGCTTACTCCTGATTTCCAAGGTGATGCCACTTATACAATTGAAGACTTGGCAGGGTTGACAAGCCTTAAAGAGAAAAACTTGGTTTTGGAGTTCTACAAAACGACAACTTACAAAATTGTTCACACTCTGACTGTAGTCGATGACTTTGAAACAAAGACCGCGTGGGAAAATTTGATCAATTTATTAGAATTGGATTTGTTTGGAGTCAAAATAAGAGCCATTCACAACAACGCAGATGGCAACACCGGTAATTGGGAGAAACTTGTCAAGATTATTTCGCAGAAGAAATTGCATTCTATTTCTGCTGAAGATCTAATTGATGGGAAACCCTTGTTTTCTAAAAGCATCTCTAACGAGAACAATAGAAACTCCAATACCTTGGATTTCTCCAAATGGTTGATTAGTTTATCTGCTCAACAGGTTAACTCTCCGAGATTTATCGTTATTAATGGGAGATTTGTAGATTTACAAAGTCATGACAAATATTTGAACCCAATCTCGTCTATTGATTTCTTCAACTTTCTAAAACATGAAGCTATGAGATCTTTGCAGACGATCAAGGCCCTTGAATCAGTGATCAAGACAGATGTAATTCCTTCCGTCGTGGTAGAAGAACTCTCGTCTCTATTGACTAAAATGTACTATGACGATATGTTAAACACTAACGGAATAGACTTTACTGGCGAATCCATATTACCGAGATTACCTCTGAAAAGAATCCTGTCTAAAAGAACTATCTCAAAATCCAACTCCTTGTTTCTACACAACCAATCCAAAAAAAGACCGATTGATTTGACCTTGGTTATTGATCCGATGGAAGAAAGATCGCAGGTGTTGGTCTCCCATGTTGCACAGTTGATGAACTCTAACTTTTACAAATTCATAAATCTCCAGTTCATTTTATTGCCAACCAAAAACTTGAAGTTCTTTCCTATGCAGAGATTTTACATTGATCCAAAATCCTCTGACTTGGAGAAAACCAGCGTTATAGGAAATGAGGATGTTGTGACAATCGATGTTGACAATCTGGAACTGAAAATTGATTATCCAAGTCCAAACGTAAACACAGTGCAAGCCGATGAGTTTTGGTGCTCAGCCTACATTCAATCGAATGAAACTGTGGTTTCGAGAATGAATGTTGAGAGTGCAATCAGTAACATGTGCATTAAAGTAGTCAATGACGAAAACAAAGAGATCACTAGATTCCATAACATGCAAATTTTTGGATTTGGCCAGTTCAAATTGTCGCTTAAGGATAGCAATTCCAAATTTCATTTTGAAAAGTGTTACAGTGATGATCCTTATCACATTGATGGGTTCAGTTTAGACATCAAAAACGATTTCACTCCTTGGAAAGAGTTTTCTCTTGCTGATATAACCAGCAAAAACGCATACATCAAAGTTTCCAAAACCGAAAAGTCCAAAAAAGTCAAAGTTCCAGAAATTGATGACAACGTTCTAAATGTCATGGTTACCATCGACAATGAGTACGACAAGTACGATTTTTTCAAATTAAACGACGATGTCTCATCAAGCTCCTCTTTCGAAAAAATACATTACTGGGTTTGGAAACATGACTATTCGGGTGTTGACGATTTGGAAGAAGAGTTTGCTGATCTAGAAAACATTCACATTATATCTTACAGATGGCCAAAATGGTTGAGACCTACTAAGTTGGCTCTGAACCAGTTGAACTTGGCCAAGTTTCTATTCTTAGACATGGTTTTACCCTCAGAAATGAAAAATGTAGTGTATCTCGATTTGAAAAACTATAACGATGATTTCTTACAGAATTATATTTCCAATACGCAGGCATTCAAACAAGTCATGAACACCAAGGGATTCACCATAGGAATGGAGCCATACACAGAGGACGAGTATGGGTATTGGGAAGATGGGTACTGGGAAGATTATTTGAGTAAAAACGATTTGAAGTTTTACAAAGCCAACAATTTCATTGTCAACTTGGTAACCTTTAGAGAAACGCATGTAGGTGACATGTTGAGAGTGCACTATCAGCAACTTTCCCAGGACATCTTCTCTCTTAGAAACTTTGGACAGGATTTGATTAACAACATCCAGTTGAAAACTAAAATCTACTCTTTAGATTACACAGAGCTTGAAAACGCAAGCGACATGCTTTACGATGAGTTGTGATTGCTGAGAGTTTGTACACAAAGCATTTAGTTGCTATTAAATTTTGTATAATTATGTATATGAACATTGTTGTATATCGTTATGCGCTGTGCTATATGATTGAATTGAAGACATGGCGCGTTCTTTATACTGGAAAAAAAACGGAAAAAAAAAAAAAAATAACAACTACTAAACGGTTTTTGCAACTTCCACATGTTTTACTCATCTCAGGTTGGCAAATTTACGCTTTGATAAGCCTTGAAGAATCGCAGATGCATGGAAGTCCTGGAAGTTCTTAATTAATTTGGTCAAGACCGAAAGAATCAACAAAATCAACACGTCGCTATCAATGAGTGTATCTGGCAATAGTGAAGGTGAAGACAAACAGAATGCACCTTCTCCGTTACTAAAAATGGAAAATCAGCGCACGGTTGTTGAAGAAACACCCCAACCCGTGCAACCAACAGAGTTGGATAGTCCCGACAATTCAGAAACATACAAGAAAAGATTGGCATGCTCGAATTGTCGTAAGAGAAGAAAAAAATGCGACTTCAAATATCCATGTGGTAGTTGCGTAAGACTTGCGTTGGATTGCAATGTCAATGTCACCGATCTGAGAAAAAAAAGATACAAGAATAACTATGTGGAGCAACTAGAGGGGAAATTGGAATATTTGGAAAAGAGACTTGAAGAACTCGAGAAAGCAAAAAAGGTGACTCCTTCAAGTGTCGCAAACTCCGATACCGACTCTACTGTTGATCGCATCGATGGAAACAACAACAAAAAAGAACACACGAAACCACGGAACCATTTGTCTGACTCTCAGGTCCAAACAAAAAGAAAGTCTTCTCGGATCGATGATTTGAAAACCACCGTCATTATCAGAGATAAGATCACAATAAAGGACGTACATGACACAGACAACAGTCCTGGCACACTGGGAACTTCTGCTTCGTCAAACAATTATCTTTCTAGCACATCTGCAACACTCCAAACGACAAATAACAAACATCCAAGGTTTCCACAATTCAACACTGAGTTGCGGAATCCGCATCTAACCGACGACGCAGCCCACCTGTATAACAACTATGATCCAGCTACGGAGCCGGCCCCAAACGTTCAACATGACTCTTCTCACCACGGCTCGAATGATATAAACAGCAAAGCATCTACAAATCTCTGTAATGACCCTCAAATCCTAAAGAGTTTGAAGAATTTCTATAAATGGTTGTACCCCGGGTATTTTATTTTTTTGCATAGAGAGAGTTTTCTTTATGGATTTTTCACAGACTACCAAGATGATTACGAGCATTCTAGATACTGTTCTACTGAGTTGGTGTACGCTGTGGCTGCAATTGGATCGAGGCTATTGCCTGAGCTGAGATTGAAATCAATGGAGTACTTTCAAACCGCAAGATTACAAGTTTTAAATAAGATATTTCGCGAAGAGTACACTGCCGAGGTCACTACCGTGCAAACGTTGATGTGCCTTGCCTTTTACGAGCTGGGCAACGGTAGCTTTTCCTCTGCGTGGTATTTCAGTGGCCTTGCCATCCGTATTGGGTACGATATTGGATTCCAATTGGATCCTCAGGCGTGGGTTGTAGACTCGGGAACACATCCACCAAACAAGAATGTTAGTAGTGGAAACGGAAGTTTCAACATTGCGTCCAGCGGCTCGAACTACAGTACTGTGGGCAAAGACGATAGTGGTAGTGATGAAAACGAAAACGATATACTAACAAGAAGTGAGATGGCGATAAGAAGTCGTATCTACTGGGGGTGTTATGTGGCGGATCACTATATATGTTTGATTCTTGGAAGGACTCCGTCATTAAGTGTTTCCAATTCTACAATACCTGACAGTGATGAAATGCCCGAGATAGCCGGAACTGAAGACTTTAGATTTGACAGTAAATTGATTTTACAAGTTTCCATTCCTTTGAAAAATTTGATTATATTATCGAGAATTATTCAAATCTTCACAAGTAAATTATTCATTGAACCCAATATTTCCCATCAACAAAAGGAGGAATACTTGAAGAAGTTTAATTTGAAAGTTTACAATTGGAGACAGTCGTTGCCGGATTTTTTGAAATGGAATAAAAATATAATCAAAAGTATTGATTATAGTACGGATCCTACGATATCATATTTTTGGTATCATTATTATATTGTTTTGCTGACTTTCAACAAACCTTTCATAGGTCAAAGCGAGGACAGTCAAATTGCAGTTCAGGAAGTACTGGATGATTTGAAAATGTTGTTTTCCAATTTCCAGCAAAAGATGGGGATCAACAGTTTCAACAAATGTAGTTTACATCAATTGTTCAGTTGTTCCTTGGCTATTCAGATACTGGTCAAATTAAGAAATTTGGAGATCAGTCGGTCTAAGAAACAAAACAGTCCTAATCCTCTTTTGAAGAAAAACATGGCAAAATTGAACGAACAGTTGAAATTTTTCAGTGAAATTTTCCAGAAAATGTCACCAACATATGAAATTGCTATAAAAATTACCGGAGGAACGTTGACTAAAAACAACAAGGGGAATACCTATTTAATACGTGTTCCACCTGTACCTTCTGCTGATGTCACCAGTGACAATAATTATAGTACAGATTTTACACATGTTGAAAGTGAAGATTTATCATCAAAGAGTCGTCTACTTCCGCTGAGTCCTGTCAATATCAACGAAGTTGCTTATCAAACAGATCAAGCACCATTTATGCCGCTATCTCAATTGCAAGCCACCGTATCATCAGTTTCGAAACCGTCTGTGCAACAACAACAACAACAACAACCGCCTATTGCATCATCCATAGTAATTGGCATGAATGTAAATAATCAATACACAAACAACGTGACTGATTTGAACAACATAATATCATACCATGCATTGAACAGAGGAAGTGTGACTAGTACTGCCACTACTACTATTCCTACTGGTATCAACACGTTGTCTACTGGTACTCTATTCAAAAATACAAATAATACTCAGAAGAATAATCACGTTGCAGATATCAATATGGAGTCTCTGGAAGAACCTGGTTATAATAACTCTGAGGATAACAAACATGATAAAATGATATCGATCAATGACATAGATACTCACACAAATAAAGCAAATCGCATGAAGAAAAACCCCACTGAAAATTTTAATACAAACAAGATGCCGCCATTGGGATCTTGGATTATTCCTGCTTCGAGCACCTCATCGGGAGCCTCACCGCCACTGCCTTCTTTGCATCCATTGAACAACAATCATTCAAGCATTCCACCCGGTATACCATCAGGTATTATTCCCACTGCAAATCCACACTCCCATGGTAATATGATAAAGTCTACAGATACCAATCACATCAACAACAACAATATTGAGTACACCTATGATTTCTCTCTAAGTGATGAAATCGATGACATAATTAGACAAACTTTTGATATTGATAATTTTAACAATCACCATAATCTATGACGTAATTTGTGTAGTGTTTTTATTTTTACTTTTATTTTTACTTTTTTTTTTGCTCTATTTTGTGTATTTAAATAGTGCTGTCATTATTGAATGTAACTATAATAGCCGCCCTTGTCCTTCAGTGTCAAAAGAAAAAAATCCAAATTTGCTTTGTCATTGTTAGTTTAGTTGGAGATGTGTGTAAGATATTGAAATGTATGGGTGTTGCAATTGTGCCTAGCTATTATTTATCAAAAAAAAAAAAAAAAGGGAACCACATAAAAAAGGCTCAGTTTTTTAACATGATAGATAAGGGGTATGCCAGTACTGGTCAATGTCCCTTCTTTGCCATTCTATTGTTTTCCGAAGTACGCGTTATTCAAACACTTCTAAAAACAGCAGTAATTAAACCAAGTTCACACTTGCCACTAATATATTTAGAAATGGCATGCTGTCATGATGGATGTTACTTTTCTCCGTGTTTACATATTATATTTATCAAGCCCCTCCCTCCTACTTACTTGATGGATTGGTATTAATTAGAATTAAAAAGTAGACACACCTGCTTAAACATAAACAGTGTGTGTGTCTCTCTTTAAGATTCATTTCTCGTAATGTGTAGGTGTGTGTATTAATTAAATGTTTTTTGAGAATTGTTCATCTGCGTGCGTTTCTGTTGTGCCCCCTCTCTCCTCATATCCCGACGGCTGTATTTATCTGCAGAAACACGTAAACTATGAGATATATAAATATAACAACCGTTTTTGCTTTGTTATCTTCTTCCTATTTGAGTCATAGCTGGATAGACAAATAGAAAACAATGCAGTCTCAAGCAATGATATCTTTTTAAGGATCGGTGTACTTAGTTAGTTATTAGTAATATGTGGTGTAATCATGCTCAAATGTATATGTGTATGTATATATATATATATATATATAAGAATATAAGAATATAGAATACGATGATGGTGTTAACCGTTTCTTATTAATAGACGGTTTTATTGTGAGGGGGTAACTCCATACGGTTAATAAGCTGATTTTATTAATTGATGAATTCACTCATGGCAATTAGCAACCAAATAGATAACAAACAATAGTTACACCAACAAATGTCAGTAACAGAATTCAATACACCAAAGGCTGAACATGCTGAATTGGGAATGTATGGTGATATCAAAAATAGTACGAGAATGATGACGGTGAATAATCCAGATGTTAACAGTGAGAATAGTGGGTTTTCTATAGATGACAACGAACAAAGTGTTTACACATATTCTGCTTCTAGTACACCCAATAACTCTACAAATGATATTACAGCCATTAATAGTGGTACTACTAATACCACGCTCAATCCTATGACTGCTATGTTATCGGAAGACACGGCTATCATGTGTAATAATAACAACAAAACTAATGCCAATACCTGTACCGACAATTCCACTGGTTTGATTGAAAACAAAAAAGATATGCCATCTCCCCCTTTGTCTCCAGAAACTGAGTTTTTATGCATGTCTTCGCAATCACGTGATGGTGAAAACGACAAGGACAGTCGACTATCTATACTGGATAAATTAAACAATGCATTGGGGTACCCTTCATCAGCTACTACTACTACTACCACCACCACTGGCATATCATCATCAATACCATCTCCACGTGAAGGGCAATATGATGTGAATGGGAAAGAGGAGCAAGACCACGATGCGGATGTTGATAACTCTTTTGACAGCATATTTTTGAATAGTAGTGCCACTACTGTTGAAGAGCATGGTGTGGAAAAGATTAGTTCAGGCAAACCATTGGTGATGGATTTGGAATGGTCAAATGCCAATTACAACAAAGAATATTACCAATTCATATCCAAATACAGAAACTACGAAAATATTCAAAACGATAAGAGAATGATGCGGTACAATAAGTTACAAGACGGAGCAGAAACGAGAAGATACTATACTAGATCAATTGATGGCGACAATGAAAGTGGATACGGCATGGACTCATTGGGATACTATGACGTGGACAGCTTATCAAAGAGTTTGAGCCCAAGAGGTTACAGGACACGACTAAGAGTCACCGCACAGCATGAGCCTGTTCAAAACAACGACAGCAACACCAAAAAACGCGGTAACTTTGAAGGTGTTAAAAAACCAATGGTTTCCAAGCCAACAGTCTCCAAACCAAGACAACACCATGTGCATCACCAGCCTTCTAACGAATGGAAACTGTTGCCAGACTACTCTCCGCCATTATCTACATTGTCCAATCTCAATAAATCAGCAATGAAAGTCGAATGGAAGGGTAGCACAATGGATTTATCCCACGATCCATTAATGTCCAAATTACACCCTGCTGAGCTACAATTGGCCTCTATCTTAAGGTTGACATGCGATTCCTACTTGGATAGTAAGAGAAGGCTTTTCATGGAAAAAGTTAACAAGCTAAAGAGAGGCTCACTTTTCAGAAGAACGGATGCACAAAAAGCATGTAGAGTCGATGTCAACAAGGCAAGTAGACTATACCAAGCCTTTGAGAAAGTCGGTTGGCTAGACGATAAATATTTCCGTCAATTTTTGTGATCACACTTCACTCGTTTATTAAGCAGCA
>PTXO01000162.1:0-15490 GCA_003020785.1 Hanseniaspora gamundiae
TCTCTCTGGCATCACAAAAAAAAATAATCTTTTGCAACGGTGTCGTATATTTTCAAGGTTTTCCACTGCTCTATGAAATTTCACGTCGGCGTGCACAATAAAGGTTCAAGAAGTTAGGGAATAATTAGCGACTCGGTGCCTACTTATAGTGATCTCAATCATAATCCGGCCTAATCTCTCTGGCAAATATAAATACAGACGCACTTTCCACGATAACGATATCATTATTGGACTCAAATTGTGACTCGTTTGTACTCTTATTCTTCATCCTTAAGGTATATTTTTCGTCATTTCTTTTCTTTTTTCCTTTTCTTTTTTCCTTACTCTTTATATTTTTTTTTTTTCATTTTATTTTTCATGTTTTATCGCTCTACTGGTTTGTTCAAAGGTTTCATATCGAACAATGTGAACAAGCAAACGGCGAGGTTAAACTCCAATCAAGTTTTTTTTTTTTATTTTCCATTTTTCATGAAACGAGCCGTTTATGCCATTTATTCTCCTTTTTCTGTAGAGATAATGGCTATAAATACAAGCATTCCAATTTCCAATTACTTCTTCAAAAAATATATATATATATATCAAATAGTTGACATTATTACTTCACGACTCTTATGTTTTGACTCGCTGATCTTGCCTGTAACCCAGTTGAGTCACACGATTTTTTGAACAATGGATCGGCTTACATCTCTTGAATATAGAAAAATAAAGAAAACCCATCAATAAATCTAAATAACGAAATGGCCTCAATTGTCTTAAGTCAAGTTAAACCTTTCATGAACGCCTTGGATGAAAAATTCAAAGACAACAAAATTTTACAAGCTTTTGAAGCCAAAACCCATCTTCCAAAATCATATGCCATTGTTGGTGCTCTAGGGTTATACATGCTTTTGATCATTTTCAACTTGGGTGGTATGGGACAAATCCTGTGTAACTTTATCGGTTTTGTTGTTCCAACTTACTATTCATTGAGAGCTTTGAGAACCGAAACCACTACAGATGATTCGGAACTATTGGTTTACTGGGTTGTTTATGCTTTTTTCACTGTTGCTGAATTCTGGGTCAACACTATTATACGTTGGGTTCCATTTTATTTCTTATTCAAAACTCTGTTCTTAGTCTACATTGCCTTCCCTCAATTTGGTGGTGCTAGATTTATCTATAACAGATTTATCGACCCAGTAGCTGAAAAGTTCATCTTCAAAAATCAAAGAAACAAGTTTCCTTCCTCAACCGCTCCAGTCACTCCAGCAAGACCAACTGGTAACAACGTTAACAACGGTAACAACGGTAACAACATGAATGCTAACAACTTCACCAACACTGCCAACAACTTCACCAACAACGCTTCATCTACTGCAAATGAGTTTTCCGAAACTCTTCAAAACTTGAAAAACCAAGCTGCCAACGCTACTGGGTTTTCAGGTAACGCTGCTTTCTAAGTAATTCAGTACTTATTGGTAGATATCTCTAGTTATGTATATACACATATAAACTTATATGTTTGTGTAATTGTGTGGCTTGCGAGACTATAACACAATTTTTTCAAAAACATGATCAAATTGTTCCACATATGGGAAATTCTCTATTTCATATTGTATTTTTATTCTAGTTTTCATTAAACCTGTTCCTTGAACTTTCAGTTTTTGCTCGATTACCGAATCAGCACTGGACAAAGTATTGTTTGAAAGATGACCTATGGAAATTTTTTGAGTTTTAGAAACTGAAATAAACAACTGAACTTTTTCACAAATTTCATTTGAAAAGGAAGGCTTCAATCTGACGTATAAACTCATGCTTACATTATGACTTCCTAAGCCATTATCAGAAATGCAATGGTCTGTCAATATTTCTATTCTATCATTAGAGTAGAGTAATTCTGCTTGAAGTGGAATTGCTATTGAAGGTTGTGAGCGATTCTGAGCGGATGTTTCGTTGGTATTTGTATCCATGTCTTCCAATAGATCTGCCAACAAATCGGTTTGCTTATGGCTTTTAGCCACTGTGTCCCTTGTGTCAAACTTCCCATTACTTGTTTCTTGTGTATCGAAAATTGGCATATTATCCAGGAACTGTCTTTTCACTGTATTTGGTTGTTCGAATAAAACCAAATATTGACAACTTTTCAACTTTATAATCAGATTATCATTTTCCTTAGTATAATTTAACAATAACAATCTCAAATTTTCAATTTGACTCTTGGATTGAAATTTGATAGAGAGTTTTAAAACCGTCGTTAAAAGGTAGTTTATCATTGTGCACGATTCACTACTACTACTATAGTCATAAAATTCTGTTGAAATCTCTAGTAGATATTTGATGATTGTTGATTCATCTACGATAGTGTTCTTTGATGATAAGACCATATCTCCGTATTCCCCTAGGCACCAAACTGTAATTAATTTAAGAGCGTAGTTATTGTAGACAAAAAAATAATCTTGTTGATCGGTTTTGTTCAAATATGTATTGATACTCAGCTGAAATAACTTGGGGAAAAACTGACAAGTGGCAGAGGATGAGCTAATGAACGAATTATTGTTGATTGTGATTATAATGTCATTGATTTGTTGTTGTGTTAAATATTTCCCACCGTATTTAATACAATAGACTAAATTATCCAAATTTTTTTCATTTTTGTTAAAAATGTCCAGATCTAATAATTGATCAATGGTGTATAGAATAGATGATTTGTCATTTTCATTACACTGAGATAAGAATTGCATCAAATCGTCAATGACAAAATCAGGTTCAATAATGTTTTTGTTGGATAGAATCTCAAAAACCAAATTTAACGCCCTTTGTTTGATGGAAGAATCTGCTTCGTAAAGACATTGAAAGATATTACGCAAATGGGTTGAATCTAGTTCTTTTAAATATTTAATCCCATAAACCAACGTATTCAATGCCACATATTTATGATTGGAATCCTTTGATGATAAAAATTTCAATAAAACATTAACTGCCAAAGATTTTAATGAAATTTCAAAAACTGGCAATTCTAGAATAGTTTTAATCGCTTCATATTTAACAGATAACGATTTTTTAGCTGCACTTTTCGAATTGGTGCTATTGTTGTTATTAGAATTGATGATCTTAGTTAAAAGATATTTAAAGTCTTTCAAGTCACTATCGGAAGATGAAAAATTATTTGCGTATTCAGTAAAGATAATTTTTAAAGTTTGAATCAAAGAAACTTGCAAAAATGGATCGTTGGAATCGGAGAATTCACTCTGTGAATTTTGATTTTGTAAAATGGTTATTAATTGAGATGTCAATGGTTGAACTATATTGATCAACATTATTTCATCAAAGTCATCATCGATATCATATTTTTTACCGCTATAAAAGCATGATCTAATAAACTCCAAAAAAGATAGCAAAAGACCGTTAGTTAGTGAAGATGATAAAGGTTTAGAGGTATGAAGCTTTTTAGTGTTTTTACTACTGGAACCGTAGTAGGTGGCAAATAATTCACTAATCAATCCACCATTTCTAACCATTGTAAACTGTTGAATCAAATTGGCATCTTTTCTAATTATACTTGTAGAAACCGTTAAACATTGCTTTAATATGTACGGATTGGTACTACCGTTTTTGTTAATCAAATTGATAACATCGGGAAACAAATCCCTTCCTAATTCTGCATCACACAAACTCCCTAAAGCATGCAATGCCATTGAGACAATATATTGGTTTTTGTGTTGTAAATCTTGACTAATCATATTTGTCAACAAAGTCAACAATTCAGAATTTTCATCTTTCAATAAAAGAATAGCACTCAAATACCCTAATCTTTTGTTCACATAGTTATCACTTGCAATCAAATTGATACAATCAATTTGTCCAAACTGTGTTTTTTGGCCCATCACATATAGATATAACAATTTTTGAATATAAACTCTTCTCTTCTCAATATCCAATTGATCATTTCTCAATCTTGTTCTAATTTTGGCAGTCTCTTTACTGATAATTTCTCTTTCTTTACTAGGCGTGCTAGCATTTCTCACATCCTTGATGAAATGTCTTAGAGACCCCATTGTGTTCGTGTTTGTTTGCTTGCTAGTTTGTTGCTTTCCCTAACAACTACTATAATTCGATAACGATTGTCATAGTAAAATAAAAAAAGTTGAGGGTGGATCTATATATCCTAATACTATGAATGAATGAATGAAAAAAAAAAATTCAAAACCTAAAACATAACTACACGATATACACTATTTGAGAAAACCATGGCGTAGACGTTACTATGTCGCAAGGTACCTAATCCTTTTTTTTTTATGAACTTGCACAGTCTATACTCGATAAGTGCTTCATTTGAAATTGGAAACATGTTTGAAACAAAACTTTATTCATGAGTAAAGAACATTCTGAAAAAGACTTGTTTATAGAAGAAACAAGCAGGAGTGTCCATTGGTAATTTTTATTCTTCTTCTTCTTCTTCTTCTTCTTCTGAAAAACGTTGGTAACAAGTTGATTTAGAATCAAATTTCAATTTATAAAGAACAACGAACAAGTCATGGAGTATCATATAAGTTCTTAAGTCTTTTTCATTATTCTTATTACTAGTACAGTATAACATAGTATATATATATATACCAAGAAGACAAAGAATAATCGTTTCAATCTTTATGATATATCAAACCATGTTAACATTCACATACATATTACTATCACAACACGTGACTGTGTAAGATATTGGAAAAAGAGTAGCATTATATCTTCTTTCTATCTTTTTTTTCTTCTTTTTTTGAAAAAAAGAACTTGGATATCATCATTTATGTCGACTTAGGACAACACCGATAAGAACACAATCTTGAGCTGCATTAAGCGCACAGTGTGCAGTTATATATACATATGTATATTGATTAGCATTGCTCTTAACTTTGATCATATCATTGAGCATATAATATATGGTGGTAGTCTTTTATATAAGACATGTAAACATTTTTGAAATTTGTTTATGATTTCAAAATTTAAACAATTACTAAAACTTAGAGAAATATCCATACCTCTTAACGTATAGAGATATAATATATCACAAGATTAAAAACTGAGAGAAAAAAAAAAAGAGAGAAAAATGTAAAATGTAAAAAAAAAAAAAAAAGTGAAATGACAAAAAGAGTAAAAAAATAAAAAAAAAAAGAAAAAAACGAATGATGAAGAAAACGTTACAGGTGTTGTAAGGTGATTTTTACATATTTTGAAATAAAAACGGACAATGGGATTATTATAAATTGTAATGATAAGTTATTTTTTTTTATTTTTTTTTTATTTTAAAAGTTCTATGCTGATAAGAGTTATACAGAACAACAAAAGATCCTACTCACCAAGACGCACCAGTATTAGAGGGAGTGGTATACTCTTAGAGCAATGAAGAAACAAGAAACTATATCAGCAACTGCTACAGCTAAGAAAAGAGTGTCCAAAAATACCACTGGCAACAACAAGAACAAAGCCAATACTACTCCAGCTTCTTCAAACAATAGTAACAATAATCTCAATGATAATGAGAAAATTCACACTGGGTTCATTGGAGAACTTGGAACTATTGATAATCCTATTATAGAAAAGGCAATTTATGCAGGTGTAGAGGTATTTGAATGTTATACTAAGAAGCCCAAGGGACAACTGATTATGAGAAGGGTTCGTGATAATTGGATAAATATTACACAAATTTTTAAATTAGCTAAATACAGTAAAGCCAAAAGAACTCGTATTTTGGAAAGTGAAAGCAAAAATATTAGACATGAAAAGATTCAAGGAGGTTATGGGAGATTTCAAGGAACATGGATTGCTCTTGAAGATGCAAAATATATTATTACCAAGTATAATTTGGAAAACCCTGTTTCTAAGAAACTTGTTGAATTTGTAGAAGATGTGAATAATCCAATCCCATTAAGAGAAAAAGTTTCGTCTGCGAAAAAACAACTAAAATTGAGCTCTACATCAACATTGACCTCTTCTTCTGCAAATGTGTTTAACCAAGTTTCACCTTCTTCCTACACAAAGAAACCATCAGTCAATACTAATACTAATACTAATACTAATACTAATAGCAACAGCCATGTGAGTAATATCAACATTCTTATAAATGATGAAAGAGATAACGCAGGTGGTAACGCTTCCTCTTTGAAAGATGGTTCCAAAGCTTTTTTACAAACTCCAATGAGAACTTTATCGGAATTACAACAAGAGATAACGACTATTTCTAGCATAAAAAAGAGGAAAATAGATGACCATTCATCTCAGCTGATGCACAACGACGAAGATGACAACTGTGATACTGAAAGCGATAGAACTATTCAGATGGATTCTGCCACTCAAGACAATATTTCAAATATATCCCCTTACAAAAGACGGAAATCTCTTACTTTGAATTCACCTTTGAAAAATGTAGAGACTCTAAATACATCTACTTTCCATAATGACGATCTGAACAAATCAATTATGGGTCATAATAATATAGCAGCAACTAAACCGTTACAGTTTTACCCATATCCAACACCTTCATCGAGTTCACAGAAGAAATTTACTCAAACGCCAACTTCCAAGAAAACTATACTCAACTCAAATAACTCAAACACAGACGTTGTCATGATGCAGACTCCTAATGATCAGATCAACAATGGGTTTCCAAATGAACAACAACATGCACAAATATTAAATGCTCAAAACATAAACACCATAATAAACTCTCCAATGAACGCGTTCCATCATAACACTATTAATGAACTCCCACCCACCTCATTACAAAATATCATATCTACACCACACATTCCTCCGATCTCTGTAAGTGATTATCAACAACTGGTTTTAAAGGAGTTGAGCTCATCCAACAGCAATCCTGGTTCATCTCAAAAATTCTCAAGGGAACTGTACTTCCCACCAGCAGGATTTTCACCGAACTTCATACTAGATGGCGAAGGCCATACGACTTTGCATTGGGCAGTAGCAATGGGGAATCTTCCTTTGGTACAGTTTTTGTTGACCACTTTGCAAGTAGATCCTTTGATTTGCAACTCCAAGGGGTTCAACTGTATTACAAAAGCTTGTTTCTATAACAACTGTTTTAAAAATCAGGTGTTTATGGATATTCTTTTCTGTTTAGCACAATGCTTGATTACTCCGGATAAAAATGGAAGACTTCCTTTACACTATTTGATGGAGTTGAGTGTGAATCTTTCCAAAGATCAACAAGTCATCAAATACTACTTGGATTGTGTTTTGCAAGTAGTTTCTACTCCGTTTCCTAGCAAAGGACTTTCAGGCGAGATGGTTCAGCTCATATCGACGAATGGTGATGGTAATACACAACAACATGCAGATAGTGGTAAAACTTCAAAGAGAAAGAAAAAAGCCAAGGCTACCAATGAGGACGATAATGAAAACATGATGCTGAATTTGTTACCAACAGTTTTAAACTATCAGGATAAATTGGGTAATACGCCGTTACACGTTGCTGCTCTAAACATGAATTTTGAATTATGCAATAGATTGATAATGTTGGGTGGGAATAGAAACATTTTCAATTTTGAAAACGATTCGGTAGATGACATTTTGAACAGAGCAAATGAAATAATGACCCAACAGAAACAAGAAGACGAAAGTGTTGATCAAATAGAACAAAACGAGGATCATGAACAATCTACACCATCGACATCTGAAAAAACAGTTACTGAAAATCATCCAATGATGGTTTTGTCTCCAAAAGATATAGTTGCTGAAACATACAATTTAAAAGGAAACAGTGCCAAATATCCTAGTGTTTATACTTCTAATACGAACAACGATAATACAAAACTGCAAACAAATGGGCCATACATGGAGGAAGACGATGGTCTATGTATAGGGATGGAAAAAGACAATGCAATGAACAATAATTTGAGCCATGTAGAAAACCAAGATAAAGAATCGATAGGCGTTTCTGGTGATCTAAGAGGTACAGCGAGCCAAGGTTTAGGAATAGCGCAATTTGGAAATGCTGGAACAATGAGCTCAGAGATTAATTATCAGCAAGGATTTAACAACAACCATAACCCAACCTCAGAAAATCAACAACTGCTTCCACCTTCCACCTTGGTAAAGGCAAGTAGTACTTTCCCATCTTAGGAAAGCACGTTTTTGAAAAATCGTACAGGTGAAAACTTACAAAACTCGAATATATTCCAATACGTTAAGAAGATAAACACAATGGTAGCCAAATTTACAAACCAATTAGATGACGTTTATTTTAGAAGACAAGAAAATAAACATATTTTGATGGAAAATATTGAAAAATTAGATCAAAATTTGAGTACTTTGAAAAACAGCATTAAAAAAATTGATCCGGATTTTTATGCCGTTGAAAATGAATTGGAATTCTTGAGTGCTAAAAGAGAAGAGCTGTTGAAAACAAGCTTAAGTTATATGAACTATGTGGAACAAATGCAATGCTTTAAGTTTGCAACCACAATTGCAAGCAGAAGTGAAGTTAAAGAAGAGGACAAAAACAACGAAAGCCCAAATGGTGTCTCCAATCAAGAATCAGGGGGGAAAAATACTACCAAGACCGGAAGATATACCCTTGAAGAAAAAAGAGAGCTTATGAAAAATTGCATAAAGACAACCATAGAACAACTGAGACGTAAAAATGAGATTAAGCGTCTATGTTCCATGAAGGGGTTAGGTGATAATGAGAAACTATTCAAATACAGCAAAATCGTGAATATTCCAATTCACAAAATTGATTCAAAAATGGAAAATATAGAGAAAAACTTGCCAAAAATTAAAGAACAAGAAGATTTGAAACTCTCTGCAACTTGAAATTATTAATAAAAATTAAACTCTTTTTCTGTCATTTTTGTGTGAATCTTGTATATATATGTATATATATACATATGATGTTAACTTATACGTATTGTACTAGTTTTATACTGTTATAAGCTACTCCTAGCATTCAGGAACCGCTTTCTTTACAAAGAAACCACGTGTGTCACATGACTTGATGGAAATCAAAAACATTTCTTTTTTTTTCTTCTTCTTTTCTTCTTCTTCTTTTCTATTCTATTTTTCTCTTTTTTTATACGATGATCTCTAACAGTTGAGAAATCTTATGAACATCACTAAGATAGTTTTTATATACTTGTTTTTTTTCCCAATTGATGGATGATTTTTATAATTCATTTTTTTTTTTTTTTCCTCGTCTTTCACCTCTTCAACTAATTTATGAGAAAGTATATATCAAAGATGTCATCACTTTAATTATCGAGATAATTCTTGTTAAGCATTAACGTTTCGATATTAAAAAAATCAACAGATCGAAAAACCCAACTCACATCTAGTGACCATATTCATAAACATTACAACAACAACAAAAAATGGATCAATATTTAACAGAATTGGAGCAAACTTTACAAGCCATCGTTCTTCCAAACAGTGCCAACTTGATAGATGCCACCAAATTGTTGCAAACCAGATTTTACACTGACGCTAAATGTGTTCCAGCTTTGGTTCATTTGTTGTTGAACAGTGCTGATGTCAGTATCCAACAACTAGCTGGTGTTGAAGCTAGAAAACAAGTTGCCAAATACTGGGAAGATTTGGATAGCAACACTGCCAACGAAATCAAAACTTCTTTGTTGAACAATACTTTCACATGTGGGAACAAAAATGTTAGACACACCATGGCAAGAGTTATTGGTGAAATCGGTTCCTTGGAATTGGATGAAAAAAAATGGCCGGAATTGATGCCAAACTTGATTCAAACTGCTTCTTCTAGCAGCGATCCTCAAGTTAGAGAAATTGCTATTTTCATTATTTTCACTCTTTTGGAAAACTACAATGCTACTTTAGGTTTGTACATTGACGAATTATTAGACTTGTTCTCAATGACTGTTGTTGAATCTCCTCAATCCACTTTAGAAACTAGAGCTTTATCTTCTCAAGCTATTGATTTGGTTTCTCAATTGATTGAAGAACAAGCTGACAAAAATCCAAGTCAAATCCATAAATTCTCTGCTTTGGTGCCAGCCATTGTTAACGTTTTACAAGCTGTTGTTGCAGCTGGTGACTCAACCAATGTTAAATTGATTTTCAATTGTTTACAAGATTTCTTATTATTAGATTCCCAAATCATTGGTAACGCTGTTTTAGATTTAATCAAATTAGGAGTTCAAATTTCTTCAAACACTGAAATCTATGAAGAATTTAGAACATTTGCTATGAGATTTGTCATTTCTGCTCTAAGTTATAAGAAAAACAAGATTACACAAGCCAAACTTGGTTCTGATATTACTTTAGCAGCTTTGAAAATTGCCTCTAAAGAAATCGATGAAGAAGACGAATTGACCAACGAAGACGAAGCAGGTGAAAACGAAGAAGATACTCCATCGGAATTAGCCATCAGAGTTATTGCATATGCCGCTGCTGAACTACCACCATCTCAAGTTGCATACAACGTTATCAGCAACCTGGCTCCAATGTTGCAAAGTCAAAACAAATTTGTTAAAAGAGCAATCTTGTTGGCAATCTCTGTCACTGCCAGCGGTTCTCCTGAATACATCTTGACTCAACTGGAAAGCAAAATCGTTCCTGCTACTTTGCAAGGGTTGAAAGATCCAGAACCAATTGTTCAATTGGCTTCCTTAAAAGCTCTAGCATCCATGACTGCTGAATTACAAGACGACATTGCTAACTACCACGAACAAAATTTACCAGCCATCATCGATATCATTGATAACGCCAAATCTGTTGTCATTTACAGATACGCTACTATTGTTTTGGATGGTTTATTGGAATTTATTGAATACGAAGCCATTGTCAATTATTTGGAACCATTGATGAACAAATTGTTCCACATGCTTGACACAAACTCTTCTTCAAAATTGAGAGCTGTTATTGTTTCTGCTATTGGTTCAGCTGCCTTTGCTGCTGGTTCTGCATTTATTCCATATTTCAAACCTTCTGTTCAATACTTGGAAAAATTCATTCAAAACACCAGTGATATCAACGGTATGTCCGAGGATGACATTGAATTGAGAGCTCTAACTTTTGAAAACATCTCAACCATGGGTAGAGCTGTCAGATCTGAAGTTTTTGCTGAATTTGCTGAACCATTGGTCAACTCTGCTTACGAAGTTATCAAGACCGATTCTGCCAGATTAAGAGAATCCGGTTATGCCTTTATTGCCAATATGGCTAAAGTTTATGGTAAAGATTTTGCTCCATTTTTGAAGAACATTATGCCAGAAATTTTCAAAACTTTACAATTGGATGAATACGAATTTAACTTGGATGAAGAAGACCAAGAAGAATTTCAAGGTATGAATGAAGAAGAATTGATGGAAAAATTCAACGTCAACACCGGTGTCACCTATGAAAAAGAAGTTGCTGCTGCTGCTTTGGTCGAATTGGCTCTTGCCACTAGAGAATCGTTCTTGGAATACGTGGAAGAAACTATCAATATTTTGAAACAACAAGTGGAAGAATCTTATGCTTTGAAAGAAACAGTCATTGTCACATACTGGGCTATTGTCAAGTCTGTGATTTTGACTAGCCAACCTGAATTGGAAAACAAATATGTGAGAGGATTACCAGCTGCTCCATATGTCGATGCTTCCACATTGGCTGTTATTGAATCTGCTAGAGAAGTTTCATTGGAAAACTTGATTGAAGAATCAGAAGTTTCTGTTGTCACCACTATTTTTGAAACTGTTGCTGACTTGATTGCTAAATTTGGGTCAATCATTGTTATTTCCAACAGTGGTTCCACTGAACCTTTGGACACTTTGTGTTTACAAATTTTAGAAGTTCTAAAAGGTACGCATGCTTGTCAACTTATGGATTACGAAGATGATTTACCAAAAGATGAAGAAGAAGAAATTGAATCGAATGAAACCGATACTATTTTATTAACCACATCTTTGGAAATCTTAGATTCCTTATCAGCAGCTTTAACTCCTGCTGAATTCGGTAACATTTTTGGTACATTCAAACCAGTCATTTTCTCATTATTCAACTCCAAGTCCAAAGGTAAGAGAGTTGCTACAGTTGGTGCACTTTCTGAAATTGCAATCAATTTGGGAGAAGGTAACCCATTTGTCCAGGAGATGTTGGAACAATTGATCATTAAATTGACATCTGATAAAGTTTTGGAAGTTAGAGGGAACGCCGCTTACGGTGTTGGTGGATTGATTAGAAATGCCTCTTTTGATGTCACACCTGTCTACCAACCAATATTGATAGCCCTTTACGAAATTTTGAGTGCAGCTGATCAAATATTCCAAGACGATGATGATGAAACCACCAAAGAAATTTTGGAAAGATCACTAGCCAATTCCAACGGGTGTGTAGCAAGAATGATTTTGAAGCATGATAATTTGGTTCCTTTGGAACACACTCTACCAGCTCTTTTAAACCATTTACCATTGACCGCTGGTTTAGAAGAATACGATCCAATCTTTGAACTGATTTTGAAATTGTACAGTTCTGAAAATCCATTGATTTTGAACCAAACCGCTAAAGTTGTTTCTGTCTTCTCCAGTGTATTCAAAGCTGAAAACGAAATAGTTAGATTAGAAAAAGAATCCACTTTGGGTAGAGAAGAAAACTTGGACAAGATGAAGCAATTCCAAAGTGAAGAGATGAAACACAAAGTTATTGAATTGTTGAAATATTTGAACACCAAGTTCAACGGTATTGTATCTAGCGATCCAATTCTAGCCCAAGTCATTGCTTAGTTGAAAGCAGAAAGAGAGACCTGTACATTAAAAACGTTAATAGTTATTCAAAAGTATATACATATTTAATCAAAGATACCACTGCTTATTGTCAAATTTTGGGAAGACAAGCTTCCAAGTCACGCGACAAAAGCCAATAAAAAGAAAAAAAAAAATAGAAGAGCAAATCTTCAAATGATTATTTTCCATCACACATCGGAGAGAGATTGCATGAGTAAGCAATGTGAATTAGCAAATGAAGGCAAAAAAAGAAAGAAGAAGAAGACACCAAACAAACAGAAGCTTTTACTTTTGTTTTTGTTTTTTATTCTTTTCTTCAACTAGATGACTGTGATTCCGGAAAAACAAGAAACCGAAGCGGTTGCTGAATCTGGGCCTCGCAATGAGGTTACGATCCTGTCAACATTCAGAGAGTTACTCTACACATTGTTGTTCAATCCTCCTTCATTGAACAGTTTACTTTTGTTCATGTTGGTGGTGGAGAGCGTTTTGTTGAAAGTCATTATCAAAAACGTAGCATATACTGAAATTGATTACCAAGCGTATATGGAACAGTTGTCGATGATCTATGACGACAACGTTACAGACTATTCCAAGATTTATGGTCAAACGGGCCCGTTGGTATACCCTGCAGGCCACGTTTTGATTTTCAGAGTTCTAAGATTTTTCACAAATGGGATGCAAAACGTTGAAGAGGGTCAGGTCATATTCAGATGGATATATTTGATCAGTATGGCTGTAGACTATGGTATTTTCATTATGATTGGAAACATTCCTCCGTTTGTAGCAGCTCTGTTTTGTTTTAGTAAAAGATTGCACAGCATTTATGTTTTAAGACTATTCAACGATTGTTTCACTACGTTATTCATCAGTTTATCTATTTTTGCATTTATTTGTAATGGTAAATTTCAAAAATTTTTCCGCGAGAACAATATATCTGTTACTAGTGGAATTGTATTGAATTTGGTTGGTGTTATTACTTATAGTTTTGCCATTAGTATCAAGATGAATGCATTATTGTATTTACCTGCTGTACTTTGTTTTTTAACGTGGTGTAATTACAATAGCAAATGGTTTCTATTGAAAATGGGTACATATGTGGGGATTGCCATACAATTACAAATATCGTTAGCATCAATCTTTTTGAAAGAATACAGTAGTGAATATTGGGAAAATGCATTTGATTTTAAGAGAAATTTCACATATTACTGGTCTATCAATTGGCAATTTTTAAGTGAAGATTTGTTCAACAGTGGGAATTTTAGTGCACTGCTAATGTTGTTTCATGTATCAGTGTTAATGATTTTCGTTATTAACAAATGGATAAAACCTGTTTTAATAGCAAACAACAATATGTCGTTATTCAAATTTTTAATCAAATTGATCACTTTACAACAAAATATATTATTCCCTCCATTGAATGCTACACATATTGCATATATGTTTGTGACATCTAATTATATTGGTATTGTATTTAGTAGATCTTTACACTATCAATTTCTATCATGGTATCATTGGACATTACCGATATTATTAAATTTTGCATTCAACTATCACAGTGTTGGCGATAAGAATGAGAGATCGGATTCAAAAGCATGGAAATACAATGCCATTTTTCTAGTGAAATCATGTATATGGTTTACGTTACACGAACTGTGTTGGAACGTATATCCTCCAAACAAATATTCCAGTGGGTTGTTGTTTTCTTTGAACGCAATTCTTTTAGTGGAAACATATAGGAACTATGATAGCACCCATGCATTAGAGCCAGCAACAGAAGATGCGGATGACAAACCGAAGATGGATTGAATAGGTATATACTATATATATAGCTAAACTCATTGGAGTAATAAATACCCTTTTATTGCAGTAGTAGTAAAATGATATATCTATTTATTCCACGTCACGAGATATTACACATTCTAAGCGTGTACAGAGGCGAAGAACAAAAAAAAAAAAAAAAAAAAAAAAAATATGTGTACGTCAAAACACAGTCCATTATCCTATTTACAGAAACAATGTCATTTATGAAAAAGTTTAATTGCAAATCTTAGAGTTCGGGAAAAAAAATGGATAACAAAACCATATCCGGAATAGAAAGACCCTGAGAAAGGAAGTTAAATATATGTATAAAACTATATATATATATATATAGTTGTGATATTATTTGTGCTATTATCGGTAATGACAAAATCCTTTAGAATCATTCTAGTGTCAATAATAATAGTAGTAATAGTGTCACACCTGAGAATTGCGTGGTTAATCGATAAACAAACATTTGAAAACGGTGTGTTAACAAGCAATAAAAGGAACTTTAAAAAAAGAATAATTACCCATAGAAATAAACAGCAAAACACACAGAAGAGGAAAAAAAATAGAATAAAAAAAAAGAAATTTTGTATAGATTTTAGATAACACATTCCCGTATAACCCAGTAAAGAGAAGTGCGAAAAAGAGAGAAAACTAAAAAAAAAAAAGAAGCCAACAAACTACATGTTTTCACAAAGATAAACAGCTTGACTATGTACACGGATTAACAATGAAATGTCATATTATATATATATATATATTGCTGTGATTTCGTGTATTTATTTTTTAAATATATGAATATGTTGTGAGGAGTGTTGTAAGCAGTTATTGTTAAACGTTATTAGCAATAATAATAATATTAAAAGCACGCGTATATGCTGCTGCTGTTGCTGTCTCTTCTTCTTTTTTTTTTTGCTATTGAAGCTGTGTTCTAGGTATCGTATATTACAAAAATATAAAGAGATTAA
>PTXO01000163.1:2180-15433 GCA_003020785.1 Hanseniaspora gamundiae
ATTACTATTACTTTTATATCCATCTATATATCCATCCACATATATCCATCTACATATTTAATAGAGTAAGTAATTAACATATTACAATACTCTAATACAGTAAGAAAATACTATTATTACTATTGTTGTATAAATGTGTAGTAGTAATCTAGTTGTTTTTAATTACCACTCTTAGTACTTACCACTCTTAGTACTTACTACTATTAGTTGTAAACTTCTTTAAATTCTATTACTTACAATTCTAAAGTTCTATTGTTCTTTTTTTTTTTTTTTGTTTTTTAATTCTTAGTTAATGCAACGTAGTAGATTCTATAACTTTTTTTTTTCCATTTTCCAATTTCCAATTTCCAATTTCCAATTTCCATTTAATAGTAAATAAATCAAATATCAACAACGACGTATCTGTTGATATATTTCAATTATTATTTTCTTTACTTGATTTGTTCATTAATGTATGTAAGTTGTATACGAATTGTTGTATAATATTATTATATACATATGATTAGTGATTTGTTGATACATACGTATTTTAATATATATATATATATATATATGATAAATAAATGTATAAATAGATAATTAATATAACAGCAGAAAAGAGAAAAGATATAGGAAAAGTAACTAGTAGTTATTTACTTTACTTTACTTTACTGTAATACACTATATATCGATTAGAATATAATGACTACTAATAGTATACATATTAAGACTCCGTCTATAATTAGTACTAGTACTACCACCAGTAATAATAATAATAATAACAATAATAACAACAACAACAACAGTATCAACAACAGTATCAACAGTATCAACAGTAATAGTGAAAACAATATGGCTGCAGTGCAATTGTTATCCCAAGCTGCTAATGTGGCTGCTCAACAACAACAACAATTGGGGAATTTGAATGGTAACGGTGGTATTCAACTGGATATTGGTAATGGAATAGGTAATGGAATAGGTAATGGAATAGGCAATGGAATAGGCAATGGAATAGTTCCAGCTCCCGTTGTGGTTTTAGACCCATTGGCACAGAGTAGTGCAGAGACATGGTTGAGTATTGCGTCTTTGGCAGAAACTATGGGTGATTTAGATAGAGCTGCTATTGCTTATGACTATACTCTACACCATAATCCCAATTCTACAAAAGCTCTAACCAATTTGGCTAATCTATACAAGCAAAGAGATATGTATCAAAGAGCAGCAGATCTATATCAAAGAAGTCTTACTTTGAATCCTCAACTAGGTGATTGTTGGTCTTCATTAGGTCATTGTTATTTAATGTTGGATGACTTACAAAGAGCTTATGTAGCATTTCAACAAGCTCTATATTATTTGACTAATCCTAATTTACCAAAATTATGGCATGGTATTGGGATTTTATATGATAGATATGGATCATTAGATTATGCTGAAGAAGCTTTTGCAAAAGTACTTGAATTAGATCCAAATTTTGATAAAAATAATGAAATTTATTTTAGATTGGGTATTATATATAAACATCAAAATAAATTACAACAAAGTTTAGAATGTTTTAGATATATTTTACCAAATCCTCCTCAACCTTTACAAGAATATGATATTTGGTTTCAATTAGGTTTAGTATTAGAAAGTATGGGAGAATATCAAAGTTCTAAAGAAGCTTATGAAACTGTATTGTTAAAAAATTCTCAACATCCAAAAGCTTTACAATGTTTAGGTTGTTTATATGCTTTAAACAACGTATTGTTTTATGATCCAGATATTGCATTGAACTATCTTTCGAAATCTCTAGAATATGATATGAACGATTCTGTTACATGGTATCATTTGGGTAGAATTCATATGGTTAAACAAGATTATACTGCTGCTTATGAATCTTTCCAACATGCCGTTAATAGAGATTCTAGAAATCCAACATTTTGGTGTTCTATTGGTGTTTTATATTTTACCATTGGTCAATATAGAGATGCTTTAGATGCTTATACAAGAGCTATAAGATTGAATCCATATATTAGTGAAGTATGGTATGATTTAGGAACACTTTATGAAACTTGTAACAATCAAATTAACGATGCATTGGATGCATATAGACAAGCTGCAAGATTAGATCCAAATAACGTTCATATTAGAGAAAGATTGGAATTTTTGACTCAACAGTTGCAACAACAACAACAACCAGGTGGTGGACCTCCAATTGGTGGACCACAAAATTCACAAGGACCACAGGGACAACCAGGTCAACAACCCGTCATGTTGCAACCTGCATTGCCTCAACCGGAAATGGTTAATCCTTTGAATAACGCATTTCAACAACAACAACAACAACAACCTCCACCCCAATTGCAACAACAGTTCCAACAGCAACAACAGCAACAACAGCAAGTGCAACAAGTGCAACAACAACAACAACAGCAAGTGCAACAAGTTCCTATGCAAAATGTCATGCAGCCTGGTATGCAATCGGGTATGCAATCGGGTATGCAATCTGGTATGCAAACACCTCTGCAACCGGCTATGCAACCGGCTATGCAACCCGGTATGCAACCTGGTATGGAACAAGCACAAGTTGGTCAGATGGTGTCAGGGTCTGTTCTACCTCAAAAAAGAGTGAGACCAGATGAACCTTTCAATCAGCAACAACAACAACCACAGCAACCACAACACTCGAACATGGACAGCCTCATCACTGCAGCAACTTCGATCCACCCAAACAGTTCTCAAACGTTACAGCAGAGTCCAGGTGTTTCAATCATCGAGCCATCGATAGCTCCTGTGAAGGGAAAGAGAGGTCGCAAGAAGTTACAAAAAAACATCGACAAGGAAAGAGAAAAACTTTTAAAATCGGAAACTCAAAAAACTGTAAAACAACAAACAAAATTGAACAAGAAGGATGAAAAAACTAAGTTGAAAGCAGAAAAACAAGCTGCTCGCTCAACCATGCCAAAACCAAACATGTCTCTGCCAACCACGCAATTCAACCACTCCTCTGCCATGCCTATGCCTGTGCAGTTGCAACAACAACAACAACAACAACAACAACAGCAGCCACCACTATCTGGGTTTCAGGAAGCTCCTCAACAGCAAAATTCTCAGGGAATGGAGCAACAATCAATACTGCCAAATTCCACAATTGCACCTATCATAGCACCAATTCAATTGACACCTCATGAAAATCCAGCCTTGAGTGGTTTGAATGCGGCCACACATGTTCCCGTCGCTATTAACACAGAGAATTATGGAAGTACTTCAGAACCACCTCAAGAAAATAACTCTGTAATCAACAGCACGGAAACTGCCCATGCCGTGTCTGCTCCTGCTGTAGAAGTCAATGCACCAGCGCAAGTTGTCTCTGAAGTTTCTGTTCAATCATCACCAGTGACTTCTTCACCAATGGAAACAGTTGCATCTACAAATGGAAATTCAGATTCAAAGCAAGAAGCCCTTGTTGTCTCTGAACCTGTGACAGAAGTTGTTGAAGAACCTGTGAAAGAGACCACTGTCGAAAATGTTTCTGTACCAGTTGTCGAGGATGTCTCTGCACCAGTTGTCGAAGTCGTTTCAACACCAGTTGTCGACTCCGTTTCTACACCAGTTGTCGAGACTGTTGTTGCACCAGTTGCCGAGACTGTTGTTGCATCAGTTGCCGAGACTGTTGTTGCACCAGTTGCCGAGACTGTTGTTACACCAGTTGTCGAAGCCGTTTCTACACCAGTTGCCGAGACAGTTGCTGCACCAGTTGTCGAAGCCGTTGCTACACCAGTTGTCGAGGTCGTTGCTACACCAGTTGTCGAAGCTGTTTCTACACCAGTTGTCGAGGTCGTTGCTGCACCTGTCGCTGAATCTGTTACGGAAGCCGTAGTTCAATCAGGCGATGTACCTGCTCAGGAATCTGTTGCCGAACCCGCTTCAGAAACCGTTTCAGCTTCCGTTGCAGAACCAACTCCTACTCCCACAGTCGAAGCCTCAAGCACTATCATAAAACCAAGTGAAGAAACTTTGGCAGAGTTGGAAGAAGCTAAGAAAATCCAATTGGAAGAAGCCAGTGAACGTGAATCGCAAGCTCAAGCTCCATATAACGGCACAATTCCATCACCAGCAATCTCCACATCGACCGATCTCTCCCAGGCCGTTGCCAACGAAGAGAAAACAAATGTCGTTCGTGACATCGAAGAAGACGAGAACTACGACGAGTAACCTATTCTATATTTATAAGTATAACCGTATATATTCATACATACACCAAGCAAGTTTTAAATTTATGACAAAAACAAACCAATAAACAACACCACTCATTCAACCACACTGTTTAAAAAAGCTTTCAACTGATTCAAAATGTCGGATCTCACGTCATCCGAAACTTCATTAAGAGCTGGCGTTTCCAAGGCAGCCAACACATCACTATAGCTCTTGCTTTGTGGCTTACCCTCAGGTGCCTTCAATAATTCGTTGATTGTCATCTCCTTAACTCGATCGATCCACCCGTCTTCCAGCAGTTTCACGCGCAATTCATTAATTATCTTCTCGTACATGTGCGAATTGATCAAGACATTCTGGATTTCCTCACGGAGCTGCTCATCGGACTGGTTAGCAGACAGTGGCATTTTTCTGAATCACTGTTGCTCTGCTTCTTCTTCTTTTTATTCTAGTTTCTATGTTTATGGCAACAATGATTGCTGATTTGAAAAGATGGAAAAATTCATTGTCAATCACAAAAGATCAAATGGCCCGGTCACGTGCTGTAGCAAAAAGAAAGGGGCTTCCGTTCCAGTATTCAGGCAACACATGTCATTTATGGTGGCCAATACATAGCAAAAAAAAAAACACACACTGTGTATGTCTCTATAGATTAAGGTTCTTTACACAGATCTGCCTTGTGAAACATAGATGTTTCCTGTTCAAAGACTATCCAAACAACTTCTCAAGACATCCACACGATACCTCAAAATGACCACTAAACCATCTCCAGAAAACGCAAAATTATTGAAGCAATACGAGCCTGCACACCTAGACGACTGCAAATGGGTTGGTTTGCAGAAACTGGATTACTTAGATCCGACCGGAACCAAAAGAGAGTGGGAAATGACCGTGAGAAAAACCAGATCTACAGGAACCAACAGCGACAGTGACAGCATTGACGGTGTGGGTGTCATTGCGCTTTTGAAACACCCAAACGAACCTACAAGAATTCTGCTACAAAAGCAATTCAGACCACCGGTTGATGGAGTTTGCATTGAGATACCTGCCGGGCTAATCGATCCGAGTGAAAGTGTTGAAACCAGTGCCATAAGAGAGTTGAAAGAAGAAACAGGGTACTCTGGGAAAATCATTGAAAAGTCTCCAGTGTTTTTCAACGACCCGGGTTTCACCAACACCAACATGTGTTTGGTCACCATGGAGATCGACGTCACCTTGCCGGAGAACCAGAACCCAGAGCCTGAACTGGAAGAAAACGAGTTTATCGAGACGTTTAGTGTGGAGATCGACAAATTTGACGACAAGTTGTTGGAGTTGTACGAGCAAGGCTATATATTGGATGCCAGAGTTCAAAATGTGGCATATGGGTTCAGAATGGCCAAAATGTTTAAAGACGTTTTATAAAGAGTACATAAATCAATGGTCACGACCAGACATAAATGCAAACCAGTTGAAAATATCATCATCATAAAAATTAATGCTACCCTTGCCTTGAGTAAACACATAATCCTCTGAAACAATCATTGCGTGCTGTTCAGAGGGAAGTTCAACTTTTGCAAACTGCTGACCTGGTGTAAAATCGTTCGCTTGTTCTTCTTGTCCAACAGGTTTGTCTAGCAGGCCTATTTGCAAAGGCTCTTCCTCCATGATCACATCCTCACTGGATAAATCTGTTTTAAGTAAATCGTGCATGTTGAGTTCTGCAATCCCTTCGTACTTCATTATGGACACACTCGGCTTTCTTTCAGTGTGTGTCACACTATGTCTATGGTTGCCTACTTTGCTGCCGCTCTTCTTGTTCTTCATCAAGTCGATGCAGTTATTGAATGAAGGAACCAAAACACTGTCGTACCACAGCCCCCATTTTATTATGTCTTTCAAGTAATTCAAGTTATCGTTGCTCACGTCAATCTTGTGGATTTTTTGGAATTTAGAAGTAAACGTAATTTGAACTTGGTTTGAAAACTTTTTAGTAGAAGCCTCATCCAGAAGTACAGGCAGGCCAAATGTTTGTAAGTCGCCGCTATCTAGGATGAGCTCTGTAGGAATCAAATGCTCAGTGAAGAGTACTGACGGGTTGATGACTTCCAACACTAGCCCCAGCCCCAGTATGGATTTGGTCGGATTAGAACACACCCACTCGTCGTCCTTATATTGAAACTGCATCAACGGCTTGTCTGCATTTGTCACTTCAGCGATTGTCAACCTCATCAGGACTTTATTCGTGAGGGCGTTGGTAAAGTATATCCCAAACTTGTCCGAGTCGTTACTGCTGATTTTCAAACATGACTGGAACTCTTTAAAGTAGTCTCTCAAGTAGCCTGTCAAGTACGTGTAATAACGAAATAGATCAAATGAGTTTTGTTTTTCGTCCGGAGACTTGTTTACAGAACCCATGCCTGATGACGTAGACTTTTTGCCAACCATAGTTTTTGTTTTATCCAACGGAAACCCAGCTGTACCGTTGGTAAAATTGGCTTTGTCGAGTTCGTCATCATTGTGATTTGCTGGTTCCAAAGAGTCATTGTCAAAAGATTCAGGTTCCGTCTTCAGAGTTTCTCCATTATCAGGAGACTCTTCTGAAAAGCTGTCATACGAAGTATTAGAATAGGCATCAAGCATTTTCAAAAATTTCAGATTTTTGGTAAACACAGTCAAGTCAGTGTATTTGGAACACTTTAGCGAGTTGAATAGAATATTAGTTTTGTTGTCATCGTTGTAGTAGTTGAAGTTCTCAAAGTTCGAAGCCAACACCAACTTGGTATCCTTGACGGAGGGAGTTTCAGAATTGTCGAAATCTATATCAATGACTATGATTTTGGAAGCTATCGAGAGTCTTGTACCTACATTGGCAGAAAGATTATCTGTAAACGTTTCCAATCCTAGGATCTGACAGAGTATCTCCACATTCTCTTTTGTGATAGTCCCCGGCTGGTATTCCTGAAGGATGTCTATTATCCGTGAAAGCTCAGATTTGAACGTGTCTGCAGATGACATGTTGGGTGGAGTCGCGGTGCTGTTGGTTTTTGGGGTTGTTGTTCATGTTGAGATGTGCAAAAGCACTCGTCAGTTTTTAGCGCGAGTGAGCAACTCGGAAAAAACAAGGATAGAAACAAATCTACGACATTGAAACAAGCAACAAGATGACTAGCTGAGACAAAGTATATGTGCACCACAACCGAAGAAAAGAAAAGAGTTTTTGATGAGAGCCATATTATGCCCACGCAAGAAGAAAATGCATCTGTGATCAAACGATGCAAGCTTGACCTCTCCGGTACGACCACCAAAGACGACATTTATTTGACCATCAGTATGTCTTTGGTGCAAAGTATGGTTGCTGATTTGTTGCCAGCGAACAAGTCACAAAAGAGTATGCTATCCACTATGTTATTGCTTAGTCTCCCGGTGCGCTCTGTTGCTGGGAAAGACAAAATACTTGATAATTTCGATGACGTAGTTTTGCTACCGTGGTGCTCGGCATCTGATGTTAAAAAGTACCATTGCAAAGAATATGTTGATATTATACTTGACGACAGGTTCAATTCAAGATGTGGAAACACATTCAAGCACTTAGAACCGTTTTTGGGTGAGCTGAACAAGTCACAAATGTACTTCAACAAGTTAGACGAAAGATTTCAAGATCAGGAGAGTGACGATGAACTGTTCAAGATAGCAGTTGACTCTGGTAACTTACTAAAATACCTTCAGGATGAATATCTTTACGAACCGAAAATTCAAGATCAGCAGCTACTAGATACAAGTGAACATGATTCTGCAGACGACGAAAGCACCGATGCACACATATTAGAAACACATGTTAGAGAATTCATCAAAAACGACAATGCCAAACTAATCCACGGATACCCAAAGAGTAGGCTCAGCAAGCACAACCTGATGTACGACTGTCCACTATTTCCTCTGTTGCCCATCTACTGCCAGCTGGTGACTGGTGCAACATTGAGTGTCGTTGAGAATCTACTGAAGAACAAGTCGCACAACGGAGTTGGGATCAACCTGGATGGAGGAAGACATCATGCCTTCAAAAACAAAGGGAACGGGTTTTGCTACATAAACGACATTGTGCTTGCAATCAACAAGTTCCGGATGAAAAATTATCAAAGAATTTCATACGTGGACTTTGATTTGCACCACGGTGACGGAGTGGAAAAGGCGTTTTCAACTTCCAAAAATGTGCAAACGATATCATTACACTTTGCAGAGTACGGGTTCTTTCCCAACAGTGGGAGCGAAGAGAAACATGATACAGCAAACCAATGTCACAGTTTTTTATTTCCTCGCGGGACTACAGACGAAGAGTATATCCACAAAGTAAAGTCGGATGTACATGCACATATGCACGGGTTTGACCCCGAAGTGGTTGTGATTCAATGTGGTGGCGATGGCCTTAAAAACGACGACTATGACGTATGGGCGCTATCCATAAAAGGACTTTGTCAAGCAATAATGTCGGTGGTGGAGGAATTTGGACCTCACTGTAAAATCCTTGTTCTCGGTGGAGGTGGATACAACGTCCACTTGCAGGCCAGGTTCTATGCCTATTTGGTTTACAAGATTGTCGAGTTTAGCAAGAGACAGCCAGGCTCCAACTTATTAAGCGAGGACTACACATTTGAGATCATCCCCGAACATGTTTTTACGGAGTTTTACAAACCAAGCTTCTATAAATTTTTCATCTAGATCTTAAACTCTTTCACTATGGAGTTTTCCCAGTTTTGTTGCCACTTCAACTTGGACTCTTGAACCACAGTCTCTCTCATTTTCTTATATTGTTGTGGATCACACATTTTTTGCACGGATTCTACGCAACTCTGGACATCGGTGAATGTGAAGCCGTTGGAACCTTCATGGACTAGCTCTTTGGTTAGTGTAGGGTACCCGTATGCTACAACGGGTAGTCCCGAACCAAACATGTCCAATATTTTCATGGGCAAGTCCAAACCACTAGACGACAAATGTAACGAAACACCAAAATCGCACAATTGCAATAGCAAAGGGTAGTCCTGGTGACTGAGCCAAACAAAATGAATAGCGACGTTTTCCATGCGGAGTTCTGAAACTTTCTGTATATAGTGGTCTTTTAATGGCCCCTTGCCTGTAATAAAGCAGTGTATGTAGTAACCGGTAGACTTTTTTTTGTCCAACTGAACCAAAATATCAATCAAGATGGACAAATCTTCATCTGGAGTGAACGAGGTCGACGTTACTAGAAGTTTGTCTGTAAGAGGGTCGTAATTTCTGTTGCTAAAGTACTTATTGATAAAGTGTGATTTCTTGATCAACTCTGTTTTTTCTGTTGTGTTCTTGACGGGCTTGAATTGTGCTCCAGGTCTGTCGTGCAACACAGATATCTTCTTTGCACTCAGATGCCAGGTATCAACGAGATACTCTTTCATTGAATGAGTAACAGTCAAGTGGTAGTCTCCGAATTTGGCAAAAACATACTCAATGCAGTAGTGTAATTTTACAAATGGGTGGCTATCGGAATTGTTAAACTTCATTTTCAAAATGGTGTAACCAAAGTTGTGCCAATCAATGATCAATTTAGTCTTGTTAAAAGTGCAGAACAGTTTATAGAAGCAAACAACAGGCAGCAAAGGAACTGAAGGTGGGTTTTGTAATAAAATGTAATCGCTCCCTCGTAACTCCCATAATATGCGAATGATAGCAAGTATTTGACACACAATCTTGTATGGAGCAAACAGCATAAACGGCAATCCTCGGGTGTTTTCGATGACAGAAATCTTGTTGATGTTGATATTGTCCTGCTCTAAAATAGCCTGCGGAATAGGGGTTTCAGTGTACCCACATAGCTCAACATCCATCTTCTTTGATCCGTGACTCATTTTGGATTCGGCAAAGCTCAATGCGTGGTAGCACATTCTGGGAGATCTCCCTAAATCACCAAGAACCATTATAATTATTCTTTTCCGAGTAGATTTGTTCCCGTAAAGCAAGTACGGCATGACTATGTATCCCATGACGGGCGTGACCAACCAGACACCTACAAGTGCAGCAACCCATATATTCATATCCGATAGATGTTTTTCTTTAGTCTATGGGGTCTTCTCTTATGGGCTTTGCCTTTGAGTAGTCCTTTTGGGAAAACCACTTTTCAGATACATTCAACATGCACGATCTGAGACCAGTCATGTATGGGTTACCCTACTATTGTGTTTGTTGAAAGTTTGCGTCATAGTTTAACAAAGGAGGAAAAAAAAAAAACACTCAAGAATAGGATTCAATCAACATCTTCCGCTATTGCAATTCGTGACACGCTGTTTCGTGCTCATTGGACCACTTGGGGAAAAGGATCAACAAGCTCACTAGAACAACACACACGAAACAATGTCCAGTACCAACAACTTAACCGAAGAACAAATTGCTGAATTTAGAGAAGCTTTCACTCTATTTGATAAAGACAAGAACGGTTCTATCTCCAATAGTGAGTTAGCCACCGTGATGAGATCATTGGGATTGTCTCCTAGTGAAGCTGAAGTTGCTGATTTGATGAACGAAATCGACGTCAATGGCAACCACACCATAGAGTTTGGTGAATTTCTAGCCTTGATGTCTAGACAGTTGAAAACCAAAGACAGCGAACAAGAAGTGTTAGAAGCGTTCAAAGTTTTTGATAAAAACGGTGACGGTATGATCTCTGCTGCCGAATTGAAACACGTTTTGACGTCCATTGGTGAAAAACTTACAGACGCAGAAGTCGACGAAATGTTGAACGAAGTCAGCGATGGGAACGGTGAAATCAGTATTGCTCAATTTGCTGCCTTGTTGAGCAAATAGTTTGACGTAATGCGATAAATACAAGAAGAAAAAAAGAGATCAAAGAAAGTTACTGTATATTTCTAGTTATATACCTTTTGTAATGTTTTATATTAAGTAAAGAGCACTGTATGTTTCACGACAAGGGCGAGAAGAGTTTACTTAGGGGTTTGCATGTGGTTGTACTCACGTGGAACAGAGTCTTTGGAATAAACGCTGAAAGGATTGTAATCAGCGTTGGGTGGGGTTTCCGCTGTCGCTGGTACATAGTTCAGTTCTTTCTTTTTCTTGGGTTTTGGAGGTGGCACTTTTTTTTTGGCTTTGTCCTTTGCCATTGCACTGTAGTCTATTTCTTCAGAGCTGGATTTTTCACTCAAATATACCGGTTTGGATGGTTTAGGCGGTGGTCCTGACGATTTGCTCAGCGCTAAAGGCTTAGCTTTTATAATGGGCGGACTTTCTGATTTCAATGCTGGCAATTCTTTCTTGACAGGTATAGTTGGCTGCACACGTGGTGTGTACAAGGGCGGACTTGCACTTGCAACTTGCGGTGGGGGCACGGCCTCTGTGTAAGGCATTGCCACCGGAGGAAGGGCTGTCATTATTCTGTGCTGATTCGAGTGTGGAAGCGAGTTTGAAGGCGAATGCGATGGAGCTGGTGCTGGTTTGATTCTGTAAGGTGTTTCTGCTGCCATTTTGCTGTATCTGTCGGTAGTCACTCTGTTTTTTTTAGCCTCAGCGTTTTCTATGTCTTGAGCGTTTCTGTGAGGTCTTGGTGGGGGCGCATAACTAACGGTTTTGTGATAATCATAGCCACCTTTCAAAACATCAACTCTGACCTCTGGTGTTTCACTAACTGTTTTCCGCACCGCAATAGTTGGTGGTTTGGTAGCCGTTGAAGGCAATGGACGGTGTTCAACCGGAGGAGCGCCACTTGACGACGGCAACTCTGCAGTGTGACGTCTCGTTACTGCAGGGGGGGTGTGTTGCCCTGTTGGAAATGCCGTGTAAGCAGGAAGTTGGGGTTCTGCGCTCTCAATAGTGGAAGTGCTGCTCGAGCGTGCTGGTGGAGATGGTATTGTTCTTTTCGCTTCAGCATTTGGGTTGTGTGGTCTGGTCGGAGGAGCATATTTCACGCTCGCATTATAATCGTATTTGCCTGTGATTCCTGATTTCGAGACGTTTTCTGCTTCTGAAGGAGATGACACGGAGCTTTGAGTGCCAGAGTGCGAAGACGAGTTGGTCCTTTGACCTGTCAGTTTTGCAGGGGTTGCAGGTGGTGTAGATAATTTGCGGCCAGTAGACTCGTTCGAAAGCCTGCCTTTTTGCTTGTCTTCAATCAGTTCTGACAGTTTTGGACCTGGAATAGCAGCTTTGCCGGAATGCGATGGGGGTGGCGCAAATTGGGTGATGTCGACCTTTTGCATGGCTATTCTCTTTTCTTCAGCTCTCTTTTCAGGTTCCACAAACTCATACGGAGTGACATGGAAAGTAGGAGGCGTGCCCTCTTTTTTGATAACTGAAACACCAGATGTACCAGTACTGTCTGGGGACATAGCGGAAGACATTGGAACCGAAGGCGGCAATGGAACAGCTCTGTCACTTGCATTCACGTCTGGTGCAATATGGTTAGTTGGTTCGTTTGAGATTGGTAATTCAGGTGCACTAGGCTGAGAAGGAGCCTGTCCAGGAAGTAAGGCAGCAGGTCTTTGTGACGTAGCGTCATTTGTTGCTTGTGGAGGAGTTTCCACAGTGACTGTGTTCCTTGTTGCAACAGGTGGAGGTTGGGATTGAAGTGGTGACGGAGTGGCAGGCTGGGAGGCAGGCTGGGAGGCTACTGCTGGAACATAACCAATGACCACCCCCTCCGTGTTGTACAGTGGTAACATGCCTGGAATTCCAGGTGTTACTGTAGCCGGAGGAAAATTCAAGCTCGGAGAGCTCACTGGCATCCTTTCCATAGTAGGGGCAGCACCTTGGAAAGTGGGTCTAGGGCTGATGTTTGAAATCGGTGCTTCACTGGCTTCAATTATCTTTCCATCAGATTGGTATTGTTTTTGACCTGTTCTTAGAGGTGGGGGAGCAAACGACTTTGGGTCTTTCAAGGTGGTCGGTGGAGTGAAACTTTCCTCAGGCTCTACTGAGTCATCCGGCGCGGCCACACCTCCTTCCCTTTTCAGTTTCTGACTTTCATAGTGCTTTTTTCCAGCGCTGTAACCGGTTTTGGCAACGTACTTGGTGGTTTTGTAACCGGTGCTCAGAACGGCACCAGCAGTGGACATGAT